>JAKRZT010003403.1:0-87496 GCA_029582215.1 Solanum sparsipilum
TTTTTATAACGACTATCGAGTTAAATATTTACTATTGACAATATTCTTCCATATTCTCTGTGGGATCGACCCCGACTCATAGTTGGGTAAATATATTGCATACGATCGTTTATATTTCTTTTCAAGAAGTATATTTGAACGTTATCATCTGTTTATAATTGTGTTAAATACTGCTTTTTCTGTGGATGTTTGAGCTTGTGGCTTCGTTTGCTTTTAATTGCAAAATGATTTTGACCCTTCCGAAAAATTTTAAATTTTTCGCACATTTTTGCCACCCCTCGTGAGTTGAATGTGGCTGTTCTTTTGCAAAAAATTAAATCTCGGTTTCGCTCAATATCGATGACTTGAAAGTGCTCTCAATTGAACGAACATGAATGTATTGCTACGATGAGGCCAAATGAAGTTGCATAGATAATAGATTCTTAGTTGGTATTGACCTTAGCCTGAATATGCAACTTTTCTCCTTTTCCTCATTATAGAATTGTTCGAAAGGCGTCAAAAGAATTGAAGGAGCAATCAAGGGAATTGATAAATAATAAAGTATCTCTTTATGGGGTGCTCTGATATTGGTGGTTAAAAATAATATGGGTCTCTTGAAATGTGCATTAGTTATCACCTATTGAGTAAGATGAAGATTTAGTACAAATATCTCCTTTTAGGATTTGGTACCTAATTTTGTCATGAGATTTTGATATTGCAAGTTGTTGAAACCATTGACTTTTGCGAAGATAGCAAAGGTGAGTTTGGTCATGTCTTTGGGATTTCTTGAAAGAAGTGTTACTTGAGGACTTTAGTATAGGCTTTCCTCCCAAGGGGGAGATGATGTGCTTAGAAAGCATGATTGTTGAGATCTCGATATCCTCATCTCTTTCTTCTATTCCCATTCTAGTTTGAGACCAACAGTTCCTAGTTGGGTTTATTTTATGGTTTCGGAGTCATGTGTGATTTATGTGTTTACATGGTGTCCTTACGATATGCATGTTTTTGAGAATTCATGTTTAAGGGGAAAAATGAGCTTTTATGACTTATGTTCCTCATGTTGATATGCATTTAGTATGTATTGCCTATATGATTCATGAGGTTAAAGGTTGAAAAAGCCTAAATGTGCTTTTTTAGAAGTAACTGCATAATTGGCTTCAAGGTGTTATGATGAGTATGTTTTGAGTTGGAGAAGGTAATTCCTCCAATGTAAATGACAAATGTTGAAGTTTTCATGCATAATAAGTTTGTAGATGTAGCTCTTACTTTCTTGTGTTGCATGGAGTATGTTTGAGATGGAGTTGAAATTTTCTCCTAGTTTGTGCATTGTATTATAATGTTGCATACTTGACTTCATGATGAAAATTCACAAACATGCTTAGGATAGTTCTTTATGTTATGGCATGTTAGCTTCATATTGAGGTGTTAAACCTATTTGAATTTGGAGAAGATAGTTCCTCCCTTGTTTATGTGAATTGATGAGTTTTGTGCATATTGGTGAAAACTTGTGTTTTTAGAAGAAGATGAGTTTCAGTAAATTGTTTTCCTTATGTTGTGGTGCATTGAATATGAGTTACCTATTGTTCTTCATGCGAAGAATACATGAGCATGCTTTTGTTTGGAGTTGAGAGAGTCCTCCTTGAATAAATGTTATTTGAAAATGAGAATTTGCATATGAGTTCCATGACAGTATATTGAGCATGTTATGACTAGGAGATGATAGTTCCTCCTTGAACATAACCAATTATGAGAATTTCATGCATATAATGTTGATAGATGTAGTTCCTACTTCCTTTTGTTTGCATTGACTATGTGAATGGAATTGAAGTTTCCTCCTTTATGTGACATATTATGTTGATATTTTATGCTTGTTGGGCTGCTAGCCATGAGTCTTTAAATTCCGTAGGCTATCTAAATCATCATTCGAGGACGAATGTTCCCAAGGGGGAGATAATGTAACATCCGGAAAATTGATAAGTAAAACTAGAGCCTAACGTATGAACCTTATAAGTTTATGTATAAATTGGAGATACAAAAGGGTCCAAAAATTTGGCTAAGCATAACTTTAAGGGAGGGTTCAATGAAGGCGAAAGGATTCACCTTCCTTAGAAGCTTCCTCGAAGCAATGCCTTAGCCAATTTTGACTAAGTATATTTTCAAGAGAGGGTTCAAGGGAGGTGATGTTCACTGTCCTTGAAGGGCCTCGTGAACTTTGCCTTAGCCATTTTGGGCAAGTTGGCAGTTCACGCATGGATTCAAAGGACTTGAAGCAGTCCACGACCCTTGAAAGGTCCCTTAAACAATTACTTAGTTTATTTTTATGGGCTTTACACATGAGGGTATAAGTACAAAAGAGGACCCCACCGAATGGGGACCACCACGCATGGGGCTGCCCTAGTACAATAGGCAGTGTGATGTGAGGTCAATAATATGTATTTTTAATCATTATTTGCCTCACATTTATTAATTATATCTGTCCTTTTTGAGCATTAATTTTATGAATTGTGCTAAATAGTGTATTTTATTTGTAGGAATAAATTGGTGTAAACTTGAAGAAGTTTGAAGCTAAAACAAATTAAAGATGGAAGGTTGAAAAAGGAAATCAAGCAGACAACTTAATGGATTAAATTGAATATACTAATATATAAGAAATAAAAGGGGCAAGTAAAATTGCACAAATTTGCAATGTGTAACTGCCGCCACGTGGCACTCAAGGAAAGCCACATGAAATTGAAGTGAGGCGGCTGGGCGACAACCACTGTTCACTCGAAATTCAATTCCCTTTGGGTTTTGATTTCCCAATTTATTTTGGACTCAATTATTTTATTTAGGGTTTACTACATCTATAAATAGTCCATATAAATAATTATTGGAGGCAGACAATTATAGGATATCAATGCGAGGGCATCAAGTAAAAAGTCGTCAATACTTTTTTGGGTTCTTTTCTTCTTGTTGTTTTCTTAGAGATTAGTGGCTAAACGCTCTTGTTCTGGGACTGTAGCCACGAATTGAATATTGATTATTTGAGGTTTATGAATTAATTCTTGGTTGTCATTATAAGTTACTTCTATATTCTTGTTTTAATAATTCATGATTAGCCATCTCGAGATAAATCTATTGTCTAATCTTAAAATCAGGAGCGGAGAGGTTAGATAGACCAGAGAATATAGAGAGCTTAGTCCACCCATTAGATTGAGGTGATTAGTGTTTAGGAGTGACCCCCAGACGAACACCTTGCTTGGTTACGAAATAGGATGAAAATAAAATGCTCGCAAGTTAGTCTATTTATCCTCGTTCAACAATGTAGTTAGATAGCTGACTGGGTAGGCGACGAGAGACGTATAACCTGGATCATATCATCAACTCTATGAATCAGTAACTTGACAACTAAAATTAGTTCTAAGCCAAGAATATGATACATGAGATTCATTGGATGCTGGATTCCTGGAATTTCCAACTAGTGTAGGTAATTTTATTATTTTGTTCTTGCTTTCTTTTATTTTGACATTCTTAAATAAATAATTAGACCAGTATAATTTAGTAAAAATAGTTAATTGACAAGTCCTTCGGGTTCGATAATCTGGTGCTTTTAAGAGTTACTATATTACTTGCGCGATCATGTGCAATTGGGAGCAATAATTTTTTGGCACCACTGCTAGGAAAATTAACTATTCTTCTAGGTTATAGTTTTTCGTTTTATTTATATATTTCTTTCTTTGTTTTGTTAATTATTTTTTTTCCACAATTATTATTTTTTTTTATTTGAATAATTTGGTACTCTTGTTGATATGGATAATTGGGATAAATTGTTGTTAGGGGATGAATGTCCTTTATGTCATATATGTGGTCGTCAATATATTCATTGGAATGGTTGTCCGAAATCTGATTCCCTTCCCCCAAACCCCTATTATGATTCTTCTATTATTTGTAATGTTGGTAGAGGCTATAAATTGGAGAATGCAAAACAAGTTTCACTTATGGATTGTACAGACATGTTGGAAATGTTAATTAAAAAATCACTGAACAAATATTTGAATGCACAGAAGGGCACAAAGCAATCATGAAATTTTTGTATGAGCTTGACGATATTCAATTAGAAATTACAGCCCTAGCTGAATTAGAAGAGATTGTAGCCCAACAAATCGAAAGCTATGAAGAAGCAGAGATAGTGAGTCAATCTTGGGTACAAGAACAAACTCAACTTCTAAAGTTTCATATGTCTATCCGTGATGGTCTGACATACATGACAATCCAACTGATTGAAGGAAGAGTTGAGCTCACAAAAGAAATAGATCAATTTGGCTTCAGATATTCATGACGTGGAGACTCACTTGAACAAAAATATTGAGGCGTCTGATGCCCAATTATCAATTGTCATGGATGATGATCAACAAGTGGAGCAAAAAAATGAATTTCAGCCATTAAACTACACCTTATTCCTTAATATCAATGTTGAGAAAGAGTACAAAAGTGAGAATGTTGTAAATAATGTTGCTTTGGAGTTCACATAGACAAAACGACATTCCTCACCTCAGGGGAAAGAAGTGCATGATGTGACATATATTACTTGGTTCTTTTATCTTTATACTACCACCCCTTGAGAGGAGTAGAAAAATAGATGCAAAGTTAGGGGTAAAATTCATAAGTTCAAAATGGAAAGAAAAGTGGTGAATTTATTTGTGTGGTGCCGCGACGTTAAATTAAGTGCTTATTGGGAGGCAACCCAATGTATAGTGTAACTTCTTATTTAATTTTATTTTTATATTTTTAAGTGTCATTTTTTTTAGTGGTTTTTACAGGTTTTGGAGAAGTCTGAGTATCCAAAATTTGTAGCTAAGGAGCACACTTGTGCTTAAGTGTGGGGTGCGTACGACCCTTGATGAAAATAAAGAGAACATGCTAATAGCTAGTCTTAAAGGCCTCAGGAAGTTTTTCTAACCATTGTTTTTAAATTTTATTTGATGCTTTGGGGGCACAGCATCTTTTTAAGTGTGGGGTGGAGGAATAAATTCCTAGTGTTTATTGTTTTATTGAGTCTTTTATTTTTTTTAGGATGGGTTGCTTGGCTTTTGTTTTTGGTTCTTTTCCTGAGGATAGTCCCTTTGAACCGAGTGTCTTTTGTTTTTTTTGGAACAATTTTTTATTTTTTTAAGAGAAAAGAAAAGACCCTTTTGAGTAGTGTGATACTTGCTATTTAGGCCTAATTTTTTTGAGTAGTACTTTCTTATGAATGCTTGATTAATAAAAAAAAAGCAAACTCTTTGACACCTAAGCTCATGGTTGTGACTTTGTATATAACTTATTTTATTTTGTAGTTTGTTATGATCCCGTCTATCTTAGAAGTAGAATTGATCCATCTTGAATGATACTTGTGCCATGTGTGGTGATAATTTGTTTATTCCATGTTTTGCATCTTAGTCTAGAACTTGCCCTGCAGGTTGTTGAAGCGAAATAAAAAGTGTTGCTTTGTTTAGGAGATTATAATAGGCTTTCTTTGATTTATCTGGTAAATTTTAACCTTTTCAGATATATATCACTAGTATCCTCTTTGAGCTTGTAGCTTTTTATTGGTAGTCATATTTTTGCTTTAACTTTTTTGTTGAATCCCTAGTTTTTGCACCCTGTTTCCTTGAGCACTGTAGCATAAATTTATTCTAATTATCAATTTTGAGAAAAAAAGAGTTGGTTGAGTGACAAGATAATCAATGATATCTGCAAAGTGCTTAAAAACATCTTCGAAAGAATGTGATGTAAAAAAAAATAGATGAACAATAGAAGTTACCTTGATGATGGCTCTGGTCCTTCCAAGGAAATCATGCACCTTAATGCATGTAAAATACGTAAGTTGAGGGTGAATATTATGAAGGAAAACTTAGAATAAAAAAAATAAAAAAAATAATTCAAACATTGTTGAAATGATGAGAATTACTTGTGAAGTAATTGTTGAATAGAGGGCTGAAAATAAAAAAGAAAATAATGGGTGATGAAGTCATAAAGTGCAAAGTGCTTAAAGAAGTGTAAGTTACTATTATATAGTTTTCCTACCCGTCCCCTAGCCTACATTACAACCCGTTAAAGTCCTATGTGATTTTATTCGAGCATGCTTAATTAGTGGAGATGTAGACAATGGGCAAGCATATGGTTCTTTATGCATACATGTGAATTTTACTTGTGAGTGTGAGAGTTGTTCTTGATATGAAGTCCTTAATTTATATTCAATCTTTTGAATTGAGTGTGTGGAGTATTTTTTCTTGTGAGGGCACTTGTTTCACGATGGATATGTGATTTTATTAACTTTCTTTAATGAGATTAGAGGAGCAAGCTTAAATTTGATGAGTTCAAAGTCTTTCCTTGAGGTAGGAGCTTAGAGGTTTGTGGTTTATTTGGATGTCTTGCATAATGATTGAGAAGAGTACTTGGTGTTTTGAAATTGGTATATGGACTATTTGTTTGTATTAACCCAAGTGATGACATTACTAGTATGATTTTTGAGATGAACTTTAATGTTTGCTCGAGGACGAACAAAAGTTTATGTGTGGGATGTTGATGTGAGGTCAAAAATATATATTTTTAATCATTATTTGCCTCACATTTATTATTTCTTTCTATCCTTTTTGAGCATTAATTTTATGGATTGTGCTAAATAGTGTATTTTATTTGTAGGAGTAAATTGGTGTAAAGTTGAAGAAGTTTGGAGCTAAAACGAATTAAAGATGGAAGGTTGAAGAGGGAAATCAAGCAAACATCTTAATGGATTAAATTGAATATAATAATATATTAGGAATAAAAGGGGCAAGTGAAATTGCACAAATTTGCAACGTGTAACTGCCGCTACGTGGCAATTAAGGAAAGCCACGTGAAATTAAAGTGAGGCGGCTGGGCGATGACCATTGTTCACGCATAATTCAATTCCGTTTTTTGGTTTCCCAATTTATTTTGCACTCATTTATTTTATTTAGGGTTTACTACATCTAAAAATAGTCCATAGAAATAATTATTGGAGGCACACAATTATAGGAGATCAATTAGAGGGCATCAAGTAAAAAGTCGTCAATACTTTTTAGGGTTCTTTTCTTCATCTTGTTTTCTTAGAGATTAGTGGCTAAACACCCTTGTTCTGGGGCTGTAGCCACGAATTAAAAGTTGATTATTTGAGGTTTATGAATTAATCTTGCTTGTCATTATAAGTTACTTCTATATTCTTGTTATAGTATTTCTTGACTGGCCATCTAGAGATAAATCTATTGTCTAATCTTATATCGGGAGATGAGAGGTTAGATAGACCAGAGAATATAGAGAGCTCAGTCCACCCATTAGATTGAGCTGATTAGTGTTCAGGTGTGATGCCCAGACGAACATCTTGCTTGGTTACGAAATAGGATGAAATATAAATGCTCGTCAGTTAGTCTATTTATCCCCGCTCAATGATGTAGTTAGATAGCTAACTGGGGTAGGCGACGAGAGGCGTATAACCCGAATCATATCATCAACCCTATAAATCAGTAACTTGACAACTAAAATTAGTTCTAATCCAAGAATATGTTACATGAAATTCATTGCATGCTGCAGCCCTGGAATTTCCAACTAGTGTAAGTAATTTTATTATTTTGTTCTTGCATTCTTTTCTTTTGACACTCTTAAATAAATAATTAGACCAGCATAATTTAGTAAAAAATGTTAATTGACAAGTCCACCGGGTTCAATAATCTAGTTCTTTTAAGAGTCACTATATTACTTGCGTGATCATGTACACTTGCTTGTGCAATTGGGAGCAACAAGTTTTTGACGCCGCTGTCGGATACTTTGAAATTAACTATTCTTCTAGGTTATACTTTTTCTTTTTATTTATATATTTCTTTCTTTGTTTTTTTAATTAGTTTTGTTTTCAACAAATAGTATTATTATTATTTCTTGAATAATTTGGTATTCTTGTTGATATGGATGATTGGGATAAATCGTTCTTAGGTGATGAATGTCCTTTATGTCATATATGTGGTCATCAATATATTCATTGGAATGGTTGTCCGAAATCTGATTCCCTTACCCCAAACCCCTATTATGATTCTTCGATTATTTGTGATGTTGTTAGAGGCGATAACGCGGAGAATTCAAAACAAGTTTCACTTATGGAATGTACGAACTTGTTGGAAAAAGTTAATTCAAAAATCACTGAACAAATATTTGAACGCACAGAAGGGCACAAAGCAATCATGAAATTTTTGTGTGAGCTTGACGCTATTCAATTAGAAATTACAACCCTAGCTGAATTAGAAGAGATTGCAGCCCAACAAAGAGAAAGCTATGAAGAAGCAGAGATAGTTAGTCAATCTTAGCTACGAGAACAAACTCAACTTCTAAAGTTTCATGAGTCTATCTGTGATGGTCTGACATACATGACAAGCCAACTGATTGAAGGAAGAGTTGAGCTCACACAAGAAATATATCAATTTGGCTCAGATATTAATGACTTGGAGACTCGCTTGAACAAAAAGATTGAGGCGTCTGATCCCCAATTATCAATTTTTGTGGATGATGATCAACAAAAGGAGCAAAAAGAGGAATTTCAACCATTAAACTACACCTTATAACTTAATATCGATATTGAGAAAGAGTACAAAAGTGAACATGATGTAAATAATGTTGCTTTGGAGTTGAGGCATTTTGAATCTCATTTGAAACACTTTTCTATATCATCTGAACTAATGGATGAGTGCATAAATGAGGTACAAGGCCCCTAAATCCTAATGTTTTTTAGTCCACATAGGCAAAACGACATTCCTCACCTAAGGGGCAAGAAGTGCAAGATGCGACATATATTACTTGGTTCTTTTATCTTTATACCACCACCTTTTGAGAGGAGTAGAAAAATAGATGCAAAGTTAGGGGTAAAATTATAAGTTCAAAATGGAAAGAAAAGTGGTGAATTTATTTGTGTCGTGCCGCGACGTTAAATTAAGCGCTTATTGAGAGGCAACGCATTTTATAGTGTCACTTCTTATTTTATTTTATTTTTATTTTTTGTGTGTGGTTTTTACAGGTTTTGGAGAAGTCTGAGTATCTAAAATTTGGAGCTAAGGAGCACGTTTGAGCTTCAGTGTGGGGTGCATACGACCTTTGATGAAAATAAAGAGAACATGCTACTAGCTAGGGTTAAAGGCCTCACGAAGTTTTTCTAAACATTGTGTTTAAATTTTATTTGATGCTTTGGGGACATAGCATCTTTTTAAGTGTGGTGTGGATGAATAAATTCCTAGTTTTTATTGTCTTATTGAGTCTTTTATTTTTCTTAGGATGGGATCCTTGGATTTTGTTTTCGGTTCTTTTCCTAAGGATAGTCTCTTTGAACCGAGTGTCTTTTATTTTTTTAGGAATAATTTTTTTTTATTTTTTTTATTTTTTGAGAAAAAAGAAAAGACCCTTTTGAGTGGTGTGATACTTGCTATTTAGTCCTAAATTTGTTTTGAGTAGTACTTTCTTATGCATGCTTGATTAATTAAAAAAATGTAGACTCTTTGACACCTAAGCTCATGGTTGTGACTTTGTATATAACTTATTTTATTTTGAAGTTTGTTATGATCCCGTCTCTCTTAGAAGTGGAATTGATCCACCTTGATTGATACATGTGCCTTGTGTAGTAAGAGTTTGTTTATTCCATGTTTTGCATCTTAGTCTAGAACTTGCCCTACATGTTGTTGAAGCGAAATAAAAAGTGTTGCTTTGTATAGGAGATGATAGTAGGCTTTCTTTGATTTGTCTAGTAAATTTTAGCCTTTTCAGATATATATCACTAGTAGCCGCTTTGAGCCTGTACCTTTTTTTTCGCAGTCATATTTTTTCTTTGACTTTTTTGTTGAATTTTGCACTGTGCTTCCTTGAGCACTGTAACATAGACTTATTCTAATTATCAATTTTAAGAAAAAGAGATGGTTGAGTGAAAATGTAATCAATGATAGCTATAAAGTGCTTAAAAACCTCTTAGAAAAAATGTGATGTAAAAAAAAAAAGATGAACAAAAGAAGTTACCTTGATGATGACTCTGGTCCTTCCAAGGACATCGTTCACCTTAATATATGTAAAATACGTAAGTTGAGGGTGGCTATTATGAAGGAAAACTTGAAATAAAAAAAATGATTGAAACATTCTTGAGATGATGAGAATTACTTGTGAAATAATTATTGAATAGAGGGCTGAGAATAAAGAAGAAAATAATGGGTGATGAAGTCTTAAAGTGCAAAGTGCTTAAAGAAGTGTAAGTCACTATTATATAGTTTTCCTACCCGTCCCCTAGCCCACATTACAACCCGTTAAAGTCCTATTTGATTCTATTCGAGCATGCTTAATCAGTGGATTTGTACATAATGGGTAAGCATATGGTTCTTTGTGCATACATGTGAATTTTATTTCTTAGTGTGAGAGTTGTTGTTAATATGTAGTCCTTAATTTATATTCAATCTTTTGAATTGAGTGTGTGAACTGTTTTTTTTTGTGAAGGCACTTGTTTCATGATGGATAGGTGATTTTATTAACTTTCTTTGATGAGAGTAGGGGAGCAAGCTTAAATTTGATGAGTTCAAAGTCTTTCCTTGAGGTAGGAGGTTAGAGTTTTGTTGTTTATTTGGATATCTTGCATAATGATTGGGAAGAGTACTTGGTGTTTTGAAATTGGTATATGGACTAATTGTTTGTATTAACCCAACTGATGACATTCCTAGCATGATTTTTGAGATGAACTTTAATGTTTGCTTGAAGACGAACAAAAGTTTTAGTGTGGGGTGTTGATGTGAGGTCAAAAGTATATTTTTTTAATCATTATTTGCCTCACATTTATTATTTATATATGTCCTTTTTGCGCATTAATTTTAAGGATTGTGCTAAATAGTGTATTTTATTTGTAGGAGTAAATTTGTGTAAAGTTGAAGAAGTTTGGAGCTAAAACGTATTAAAGATGGAAGGTTAAAGAAGGAAATCAAGCAGACAACTTAAGGAATTAAATTGAATATAATAATATATACGGAATAAAAGGGGCAAGTGAAATTGAACAAATTTGCAACGTGTAACTACCACTGCGTGGCAGTCAAGGAAAGCCACAGTAAATTAAAGTGAGGCGGCTGGGCGACAACCACTGTTCACACGGAATTCAATTCCATTTGGGTTTTGGTTTGCCAATTTATTTTGGACTCAGCTATTTTATTTAGGGTTTACTACATCTATAAATAGTCAATAGAAATAATTATTAGAGGCAGACAATTATAGGAGATAAATTACAGGGCATTAAGTAAAAAGTCGTCAATACTTTTTAGGGATCTTTTCTTCTTCTTATTTTCTTAGAGATTAGTGGCTAAACGCCCTTGTTTTGGGTCTGTATCCACGAATTAAATGTTGATTATTTGAGGTTTATGAATTAATTCTTGGTTGTCATTATACGTTACTTATATATTCTTCTTTTAGTATTTCTTGACTGGTCATCTAGAGATAAATCTATTGTCTAATCTTAAAATCCGGAGATGAGAGGTTAGATAGACTAAAGAATATAGAGAGCTTGGTCCAACCATTAGATTGAGGTGATTAGTGTTCAGGAGTGACCCCCAAACGAACACCGTGCTTGGTTACGAAATAGGATGAAATATAAATGCTTTCCAGTTAGTCTATTTATCTCCGCTCAACGATGTAGTTAGATAGCTAACTGGGATAGGCAACGAGAGGCGTATAACCCGGATCATATCATCAACCCTATAAATCAGTAACTTGACAAATAAAATTAGTTCTAAGCCAAGAATATGATACATGAGATTCATTGCATGCTGCAGCCCTTGAAATTCCAACTAATGTAAGTAATTTTATTATTTTGTTCTTGCATTCTTTTCATTTGACACTCTTAAATAAATAATTAGACCAGTATAATTTAGTAAAAATAGTTAATTGACAAGTCCTTCGGGTTCGATAATTTGGTTATTTTAAGAGTTACTATATTACTTGCACGATCATGTACACTTACGTGTGCAAGTGTGCATGTGGGGGCCCACTGCCGTGTAGTCCCTTGTGGACTTATGCCTTAGCTTTAAAAAGCTAAAGGTAAGTCCAAGGGAGGGTTTAAGGAAGGTACATCAATTCAAGGGCCTTAAAAGCTCCCTTGGTGATTGCCTTAGTTTTATTTGGGCAATCCAACAGAGGCATAAAAGGGGTACCTTCGTAATTTCCTTTTTAGTCCAATTAAATTGGTATAATCTATATTATTTTTGAATAAATATATATTTGGTATAAATAGGCCTTTTGAATTCTCCCATGGATATGCCTTAGCTTTAAAATGCCAAAGGCAAAGTCCAAGGGAGGGTCCAAGGCTAGTGGACCACATCAAGGACCTTAAATGCTTCCTTAGATTTTTTAGCTAAATTCATATGTGCAGGGGCGTTTTTGTAAATATTATTTTTTAGTTTAATTAGAAAGTGGGTATATTTTATATTATTTCTAAATAACTATATAACAGATTTTATATGAAAATATCCCCTAAATTAATCACCTTCACAAACACCCACTTCAAAATAAAAAAATCATCTCTTCTCCAATATTTCTCTCTCTAGAAGTTCCTCCATTGAAGAACACCAAAAGCTTCAAGATTAGGGTTCAAGCTCCAAGGTTTTCACTCCAATTTCGTGGAAAAGCTTCAATTAAGGTATGGGAACCTTCATTTATGGAATTTATTTCTCCATGAAGCCCTTAACACTAATTTTTGAAATTGAGAATTTGTTCAAAAACTAAGGTTTTGATTCTAGCCATGGGTTCTTCTTGAAAATGATTTCGTTATGTTAATTATTCTATATTATGATGAATTTGATGTTTATTGAGGGTTTTTATTGTGAAATTCCCCATGAACCCAGGTGCTTCCCCATGACCCCAACTTTATGAAATTGAGATGGGTTTGGTCATGCAATGTGAATACTTAGAATTGTATCTATGTTAATTTAGTCAATTAGTCTTGTTTGATTCATGCTTAAAGTAGTAATTCTAAGGGTGATTGCAAGACATGATCTATGACCCTTGAAGGGTAAATTGTAAGTGTTGAATCTTGAAGTATAGCTTTGAATGTAATGTATGAAGGTACTCTATGTTTAAGATTCTTATATATGAATGGATTGATACACTTGAAAGGTGGAGATGCCTATTTTTCATGTATTTATGTATGAAGTTATGTTCCACTTGAATGGTGAAGATCTAATGACTAATGTGTGAATGGTATTGTTGAAAGACTAGATTCCTTTACTACAACACATGATTATGTATGAATTGTCTTGGATGATTATATGATGATTCTAAGGTTAAAGGTAGTTCTCACCATGTTGAATCAATGAGCTATGTTATGAGTTGGGTTGAATGAAGGGTAATGTACTCCTTCACATATGAAATTGTAATTCACCTTAACTATGTATAAGTTGGAGAATAATGCTTAGTACCGAGCGGATATGGAAAATGAGGTAGAGACTCTCCCGCTAGTTTTAGGCTGGGTCTTCTACATATGCTCTCATGAGATGGAAACTCTCCCGCTAGTAAAATAGGTCGGGTTTCTAGAAGCAATCTCCCTATCCCATAACTATGTGCCTGCATAGGTATTAGCTAGTGGATCCACATTATAGCTATATATGTCTAGTTCTACCATAGGCAAGTAGGACACTTTTTTTCTGTGTGGGGTTATATGACACCGGATTCCATGTAGCTCACATGGTATATGTCGGTTAATGCACTTCTCCCTATGTAATAAGATAATGAATATGACTTGAACTATACTTGTGATTTCTTGATAAGTTCACTTAGTAGGAGTGGAGTATGGGACTTCACTTTTATATTGCACATGTAAGCTTTGAAAGGGATTGTGTGTTGGTTCATTATGCTATGGTAAGACATGAAGGTATGGTATATGTTGATTGGATTGTTGTTATGGTATGACTATCCTTATGTATATGTAATGAGTATGATTATCTCTATATGATAAGAATATGAATTATGATAAGAGCATGAGTTAGGTACTATGGTTCCTCCAGAAGTTCTACTTAGTATGGATGGGGGTATATGACTTCATTCATGCATTGCACAAGTAGATTTTGAGAGTGGGCATGATATGTCTCTCCTATGATATGATGATTATGAATGTATGCTTTATTATGAATATGAACATGGACTATTCTAATGACTTCCTAATGAGCTTTACTTAGTGTGAGTGAGGGTATGGGACTTCACTAGTACATTGCACAAGTAGACTTATAAAGGGGTTATAGTGTGGTTTCCTTATGCTATGAAGATATATGAATTATGTATGCATGATATGGATTGTTGATATGAGTGACTTTATTTATTTTAAGATATGAGCATGAATGTCTCCTTGTTTATGAATGTTTTGCTATGAATAAGGTCAAGGTATGCTATGCATGATCATGGTGGCCTAGTAGTAATAATTAGTATAGATAGGATTATAGGATCCTATATATGCATTGCACAAATAGAGCTCAAGGTTACTTATGTGATGGTTTTATTATGATGATATGATCTTGGCATTGAACTATATATGTGAACTATGTTTTGTGAAGATTGGAGTATGCATTATGTTGTGTTGGAGACTATACTTGTGACTATGATGATATCCTCTATGTTATGATGAAGTTTGTATGGTTTGTCTATGAGCTACATTCTCTAACTATTTCAAATATGATGTTAAAAAATGGCATATAGTATGGTTTCAAACAAAATGTCCCTTTTAAGCATGTTTTAAATGTTTTTATGCATGGCTACCATACTTAGTACATTTTGTGCTAACCCATATTTCTATGTTTTCTACAAATGTAGGGATTGGTCCTTGGTGGTGGTATTCTTGGTTCAAGCTTGGATTAGTTAGTTTCCCCAAGCATAGTTGGTGAGTCCTCAAGCTTCGAGGACAAGTATTTTACTTTGAGTTTTTTTTAGTATTTCCATTCAGAATCTATTGTAAGGGCATTGTACCTATTCGAGTGTATTAGATGGTCAAATGAGACAATGTCTAGACTCCCGTTTGTTTTATAAAATGACTTCGATTGTAAAGATTTTTTTTAAAATTTTTCCGCATTATTCTATGTCTTTAGGTGATGATTATGCTAAAGGCTTGTACGACACCCCTTCGGGGGTTAAGCACGCCGTGCTACTTCTAGGGGGTAACCCCGGGTCATGACAGTATTATGTTATACTCTATTTTGTTGATATTCACACATGGAATTTGGATAATTAGCATGGGGTTATTTACGGCCATTGGTCCCCATCACTAGGAATCATGGTGCTCGTGGGAGGTGGGCATAGCTTGGCTAGCCACTGTGAGCTTCCATGGGTAGCACCATGACTCGTGGTGCCCTTCACGGCCCGTATGGGTCCTCATGAGCTTCCACTTTAGCTCAAGAATTTACACTTTACCCTATGCTTAGACTATTAGATTTTCAAGGTGTTACATGAGTATTTGAGGTCTTATGTTCTGAAATTAAGAAAGTTTAGCTTTAAGGTTGACTTTGGTATATATTTGAGGTTCAAATACCCGTATCAGAATTCTAAGAGTTCCATTAGATTCGGGGGATAAGTTTTTGCCTAGGTGAGGTCTTGGTTGATTTTTTAGTGGTCCCATGTTTGTTTTAGCAATTTTAGGCGTTGTGTTAGTTTCTTGTGGTTCTCACGGATCTCGAGTCAAGGAGACTGCAGATTCATGTTTCGACGGTTCCATTAAATCTGGAATGTTGAGTATATTTGATTTGCATGTGTGGCTTGTGTGTATGTAGTTCTAAACGAATCTTGAGGGTTCTTTCATCAGTTTTGAGTTTGGCTATTTTGCTGGTATCTGGTTGAGGTGCATGCCCATTTTAGACATCACGATCGTGAGGCTCCCTTATTGCGACCGCATAACATTAGTTAGAGTGCATCATGATAATGTGGGCCTTACCACTATCGCGATGGTCAACTTTATTGAGTTGAGTGTCTTACTCATCTCAATTTTTTGGAATTACATATTTTATTGATTGAACTATTTTCAAAATAGTTGATGTGGTATTGTTTTTTTCGAAAATTTATTTTGAATAGTTGATTGTTTTAGATTGTGTGGCTTTGGACATTGGTCGAAACGGGAAGACTCAATTGTTGGAGTGAATTATTGATTGCATTAAGGCAAGTGATCGCTTAAACCTTGTATTATAGTAGAATTTGTGTGTTCTATTCATTGTTTATGTGTTAGGGGTAATGGGAATGAGGGGAAAGGTTAACTGTCCACTTGATAAATTTTAATGAATAAAAAAGACAATTGGAATGAAATGTCTATGTGATGATCATGGTGATGTGAATTGCCTTGTTTTGACACTTATTGATTGATTGATGAAATGATTGATCTTATAAATGTGGACTTGAATTGCGTGAATTATTATTTGTTCCATGTGATGTGATATTGCCTGTGTGAATTCATTGTTGTAAACCGTGATAAGACTTATGATACCGAGGTCATTGTTGTCAAGTTTTTATGATGCTGAGTTTATTATCGACAATTGTTTATGATATCGAGCTCATTGCCGACAAGTGTTTATGATATAGAGGTCACTGGCGACAAGTGTTTATGATGCTAAGGTCATTACCTACAAGTGTTTATGATGCGGAGGTTAGTGCCAGCGAACGTTTATGATGCTGAGATCATTTCTGGCTAGTGATATTTTGCCAATGGGGAATGTTCCCAGTGAGAGCTTGAGTATTGAAATTTGATGCATTTTGATGCTTTTGTGTGACTTACTTGTTAATTGTGATTAATACACTTCTTCTGTGTTATTGATCTACTAGACGTTGAGGTTTACTTAATTAATTCATGTTGAGCATTGAATTGTGACCATTGAATTGTGATTATTGAACCTTATTAGTTGTGTATTGTAGAACTATTGATTGGGATGATTTTTGTGTTGGTTGTAGTTTGAAGAGGTTCGGTTGGATGAAAGGGGTATTCGGTTTTTAGATAATTTCTTCGTTTATTAGGTTGCTTGCGGGTACCGTGTTGTTTGTACTCACACCTTGCTTTTACACTATAACTTCTAAGCATGGTACTATGGGATCGTCGTTCCCTCTCCTACTTCTGACGCTTATCAAAGGACTATTGAGAGGTAGCTACTTGGCATTCTGACGGCCCTTCTTTTCCTTCATGTTATGTTTTGTTCTATTTTAGAAACAAACACATTTAGACTATGTAATAATTTCATTTCTGCACTTTAGTAATAGAAGCTTGTACAAATGACAACTAAGTTACGGGGTTATTAGAATGAATGTCGTTCCAATTTTATCTTGTTTCTTGCTTTTTATTTTCTGCATATCCTTAATTTTTATTGGGTTAAGGCCAACTTGTATTGGTGGGAATAGACAACTGCCATCACATCTAATTTTGGGGTTGTGACAAATGATATCAGAGCCAGGTTCATAGGTCTCATGTGTGTACAAACCAAGTCTAAGTAGAGTCTTGAGGATCGGTATGTAGACATCTATTCTTATCTTCAAGAGGCTATAAATATTATTAGAAAACATCCTTTTGTTTGTTCTTTCTTATAGTGCGTGGTCACTTTCACTAGTGCTGAGTTGCCGCGTGTTATTTATGAAATGTGAAGACCAGAGCTTATGTTTCCAATGGTATAAGAGAGGCAGTCCATGAGGCAGCTATTGAGGCCTCAGCTAGTGGTAGAGGTAGGAACCGAGGTAGAGGTCGTGCTCATGGAGTAGTAGTGGCTAGAAGTCATGCCCGTGGATCGGATCCAGCCTAAGGTCCAACTAGAGAGACTTCTCTTTAGCCACATGTTTAGGTTGTTGAGGACATGGTTCCTCGCAGGTTTGGAGCTCATTTTTTTCAGGACACTTTGTAAAGGATGCTAGTTATGTTAGAGAACATCTCTTAGGGGTGGTGAGTTAGGTACACCACAATTTTCTTAAACGAGGGTAGGGACTCAGACCCCAAGTCTGCAACATGAGGCTCTAATTTTCATTGATCAAGTGGGTCAGCCATTAGTGGTTCTTGCACTAGCTCTTGGTGCACAAATTTCTCCTGATGTTATTTTAATAGTGGTTGATCATCAGTTTTAGGAGAGGTTTAAGAGGATGAAACCACCCAGTCTCAGGGTTGTAAGAGTGAGGATGCTAATGTGTTCTTAACTTTGTATCATGAGATGCTTGAGGTAGTGGGTATAGTGGAGGTTCAAGATGTCTGATTTGTTGCAATTCTACTTCGTGGATGCACCATAGAGTGGTAGAGGTCTTTTATGTGGTCTAGACCTATTGGATCTCCTTGGGCACAGTGGTGTGTGTTCCCTATGCTTTCCTGGACTACTTCATTCCATGGAACATGATGAAAAAGAGTCAATTGAGGTTGGAGATCTTGAATCAAGGTAGTTTGTCTGTGACCTAGTATTGGACATGTTTTTTGTGAACTTTCTAGGCAAGTTCTGAATATTGTTCCAGATGAGGTAAGAGAGTTCGTAGGTGTGTGAGAGGTTTAACTTTCTCCTTCGGGACGTATGTGTTCAAAGATGCCCGAGAGGGAGCTTCCTTCTAGTCTATTATGAGCACCACTAAGGAGGAGAAGTGGATGGTTTTTAAGAAGCTTGGGGAGCCCGAGAGGTCCCTATCATTTGTTAGTTTTCTGGTTCCTCCTCTTGAGGTCGATGTTTTCATAGGGGTGGTAGCTGCTTTCAACCCTATGGGCCAGTAGATGCATCTATGTCAGGAACTAAGAGTGGGTAGGTAGCCTAATGGTCTTATGGTTCTATCCAAGCTAGCCATGGTAGTTCATCTAGTTCACAACATCAGTTATCTTTGTCCAAGTCTTGCTTTACTTTTGAGGATCTGGGTCGTTTGATGCAACAGTTTCCCCTGCAGACTTATTCAAGACTTTAGCCTTCTTATTTAGCTACGTAGATATTTAGCGCCTACAACCAGGGATCGATGCAGAGGTTAGTCCGGTAGAGGCAAAAATACTTCTAGTAGGGGTACTCTTGCGCCGTAGGGTTGAGGTAGGGGTTCTACTAAGGCTGTATGTGGCTAAGAGGGCCAGTGTTATGCTTTTTTTCCTGGGAGGCTTGAGGTCGAAAACTCTAATGTTGTGATCACAGGTATCGTCCCAGTTTTCCATCGACCTGCATCTTTATTGTTTCATTCGAGGTCTATTTTCTTATATGTGTATACCTATTTTACTTGTGGGTTTGATATGATGTCTGATTCTGTGGTTCCGCCTATTCGTATTTTGGCACCAGTTGGTGTATCCTAAGTCGCGGATCAAGTGTATCAATCCTATCTTGTTTCTTCGGCCGGGTATGTCACTTGGGTTGACTTAATCATTCTGCAGATGGTAGACTTTAATATTTCTTTGTATGGATTGGCTCTCTCTATATCATGCTATTTTTTATTGTTATGGTAAGACTACCTTAGTGTTGTCGGGTGTCGTGAGAGTTTAGTGGATGGGTGCTTGTGGTTCCTACTATAGAAAAGTTATCTACTTCATTCAAGCTCAAACATTGGTTAATGGAGGTTGTTTGTCCTATTTGGATTTCACTAGGGATACGAGTGTTGAGCCACCTCCGATGGATTACGCGCATGTGGTTCTAGAGTTTTAAGTTTTGTTTCCTACTAACATTCTAGGTGTTCCTCCGGATAGGGATACTAACATTACTATTGACTTGGATCCAGCAACCAAGCCCATCTCTATTCCTTTTTATTGTAGGGCTCTAGCTAAGTTTAAGGAATTGAAGGATCGGTTGCAAGATTTGTTAAGAAAGGGTTTTATTTGCCCTAGTATTTCCCCATGGGTTCTCCTATGTTGTTTGTGAGGAAAAATGATGGATCCATGAGGATGTGTATTGATTATCGGCAGTTAAACAAAGTGTCTGTAAAGAAAAAGTGTCCTCTTCCTTGTATTGATGATTTGTTTGATCAGCTTTAGAGCGCATCTCAATTTATGAGGATTGATTTGAGATTCGACTATCATCAACTAAATGTTAGGGAATCAATATCCTTAGGACGACATTTATAACTTGTTATGGGCACTTTGAGTTTCTTGTGATGTCTTTCGGTCTAACTAACGCCCCTGCATCATTCATAGAGTTGATGAATTGGGTGTTCCAACCATATCTGCATTTATTTATTTTAGTGTTGATAAACAAAATCTTGGTTTACTCCAAGACAGAGGAGGATCATAATCAACATTTGAGGATTGTAACCCGTAGATTGAGGGAGGAGAAGATTTACGCCATGTTCTAGAAGTGCAATTTTTTGCTTGATTCCTGGAATTTTTGGGACACGTGGTATCCAAAGATGGTTTCGGGTAGATCAATCTAAGATTGAGGCAGTGAAGGGTTGGACCGACCTATATTAGTTACTGAGATCTAAAAATATATTGGACTTACAAGCTATTACCGATGATTTATTCAGAGCTTTTCCACCATTGCATCTCCTTTTACTAGAATGACTTGACAGAGCGTGATCTTCATGTGGTCCAATGAAGATTAGAAGAGCTTCCAAAGTCTCAAGATATAATAAACTTCGGCCTCTAATTTTACTTTACCAAAGAAGGGTGTAGACGTCACTGTTTATTGCGATGCTTCTAGAGTCGAGTTAGGTGGTGTTCTGATGCAGAAGGGTAAGGTGATTGCCAATTATTATAAACCCTTTAAGTCCCATGAGAGGAACTATCCTACCCATGATTTAAAGTTGGCAGCCGTAGTGTTTATGTTTAAGTTGTCTTGACATCACTTGTATGGAGTTCATTGTGAGGTCTTCACATATCAGCAAAGTCTTCCGTGCATCTTCCGTATGAGGAAACTAAATTTGAGGAAGCGTTAGATGACTTGAGCTACTTCAGGATTATGACATCACTATCTTGTATCATCTAGGGAAGGACAATGTGGTTGTTGGTTCTTTGATTAGGAAGACTTCTAGCTTGGGATGTCTTGCTGCTATTGGTGTGGGGGAGAAACCATTGGTAGAGATGTTTAGAGGTTAGCAAACATCCTCGTCTACTCAAATATTTAGGAGGAGATGGGTGGTTTGGTTGCTTTCATTAAAACTAGTTCTTCATTATTTGAGCATATTCGTGAGAATTTGTTTGATGATGAAAATTTATGTCTCATTCGAGACAAGGTGATGAGAGGGGAAGCCAAGGAGGTTGTACTTTATTCTAATGGTATCTAGAGGTTGGACGCAGGATCTGTGTGCCCAAGGTGGGCAAGTTGTTTAGATTGACTCGTGATAAGGCCCATTATTCCCAATATTCCATCCATTCAGTGGTGAAAAAGTTGTATCATGATTTGAGTCACCACTATTAGTATTGTATGATGAAGAGAGATATTGTAGTTTTTGTTTCGAGCTGTTTGACTTGCCAATAGATCAAGTGTGAGCACCAGCGGCTCGGAGGTACATCTCAAAGGATGCATATTCCTACTTGGATGTGGGAATAGATCACTATGGACTTTGTAGTAGGACTACTTTCTACTGTAGGTAATTATGAGTCTATTTGGGTGGTTGTTGATAGGCTAACGAAGTCTTCCCATTTCATCTCGGTTTAGGTAAAGTATCCGGTGGAGAAGTTAGTCTAGCCTTGTATATTTCAAATAGTGCGACTACATTGAGTCCCAATTTCTATTGTCTCTGATCAAGGTTCTTTGTTTGTCACGACCCAGGGGTACCTCCTAGACATAACATGCCAGACAAGACCCCGAGAGGCCTCATATAAAGCCACTTAGCTTTCACAACATAAGATAATAGAATTGAGCGGGAATTTTAAACATTTTTCAACCAATATCAAAGTTTTATATCATAAGTGAAAGTCTATTACAAATTATCTCAAACCATATAAAACATTAATGTAACATTCCAGAAAAAATCTAGTAAACTAAGCAAGAGCCTAATGTGTAAATTAGTAGCCTAATAGGGGTTTGAAAAAAAAGGTTAGAGTCGTAAAATAACCTACGGTACTTTATAAAAGTGTTTTTGGGTGTAGACATCAAGGCATTAACCCCCAAGGACCAACCAATGGTCCTTGAGAAGGGTCATGAGACAACCAAAATAGTTGTCTACAGGCAACCACCCACGAAGGGCACCCAAGATCCGTGGGTGGACCCATGCCTGGTAGGTGGGGGTCGTGGGTCAAGGCTGGATCTTCCCCCATTTCCTAGTCCCAGTATCATTACCCAGGACTGACCAAAACAGTCTGTGGACCCACCCACGGTCCGTGGGTGAAGTCTCGTGGGTGAATACAATTTTGGTAAGTTAGTTTTTAAGTTGGGAGTTAAGGGAGGGGCTTAGGGTTAATTAATTAATTAAGTAGGGTCGTTTAACACTAATTTAACTACCTATATAAATCTAATAGACCTCTAAACTAAGACTTTTAATTCATTCTTTCAAGACCCAAAAATAAACTCCTTCCCTCCCAAATATTTCTCTCACTAAAACCTCCATTGAAAAAGAAGAAGAAAAAAAGGTCTAGGGTTCAAGGATTGATATTTCCACTCAATTTCTTGAAGAATCTACATAAGGTATGGTGGATTTTCATCTATGGATAGTTTCCACCCATACCCCTTCAAAACTTGATTTCAAAGCTTCCAATTTCCCCAAAACCTAAAGTTTAAATCTAAGTCATGGGTTCTCTTTCAAAATGTTTTCAATGATTGATATTATTGATTTATGATGGATTGTGATTGAATTGATGGTTTATAGTTGATTTATGATGAAATCCACCCCAAGAACCCATGATTTCCCCATATTACTAAATTGTGATTTCATGATGTGGGTTGACTAATTATGGAAGCATCTTAATTGATTATGTCTATGTTGATTAGGCTTATTGAATCATGATATTCTCCTTATCTAATGTAGTAATTCTAGATGTTTGGGTTGATTGTGTTTCATGGTCCTTGAATGGAAAATTATGAGGGTTTGTACTTGTTGATAAGAATTGTGTATGAACTTATGATTCACTTAAAGAGTGAAGATACTATGACTATGGTGTAATTGTGGTATTGTTGAAAGATCATTCTCCCCATACCCTTACACATGAATATGCATGAAATGTCTATGACTATGACAATGTTGTTGTGTTGATTGGAAGTCTATTCTCATGAACACACTACAAACATGATGTGAAAGGTTTACTCACATATTAATGATTCTAAGGTAAAAGGTCATTCTCACCTAATGAATCTATGAGCTATCATGATACCATGTTCGTTTGAGTGCTACAGAATTCTTTCATGAACATGAACTTAAGTGAAGACTTAACATGAATATAAAAGGGAATTATGCTTAGCACCGAGTGGATATGAAAATGAGATGGAAGCTTTATGCTAGCTAGTCTAGTTTCCCAATGGGTTTCTTTTGCGCCAGTTAGTCCAGGTTCCCAAAATAGTTATCTCATGAGATGGAAATATTTTACCTCAGTTAGTCCGAATTTCAAGTAGCAATTTTCTTATCCCGTAACTATGTGCCCACATATGTGTTTGGCTAGTGGATCCACCTAAGATAACAAACTAGTTCTACCTTAGGCAAGTAGGACAACTCTTTTCGGTGTGGGGCCATGACACCAGGTTCCATCTAGCTCACATTGTCTATGTCGGTTAAGGCTATTTCCCTACATGACAAAAATATGAACTATGACATGAACATGAACATTAACTAAACTTATGACTTCTCAATGAGCTCTACTTAGTGTGAGTGGGGGTATGGGACTTCACTTATACATTGCAGAAATAGACTTTTAAATGGGTTATGGTGTGGTTTCCTATGCTCTGAAGATATATGAATTTATGCATATATGATATGAATTGTTGCTAAGAGTGACTCTACTTTCTACAAGCTATGAACATGAATGTTTCCTTTGATTATGGTGACCTAAATTGGTACTTAGTATTAGATAGGATTATGGGATCTTGTCTACGCATTGCACAAGTATAACTTAAGGTTGCTTATGAAATGGTTTGACTTATGTATTTATACTAAATGTGCATGATGACTGTTAAAGTTGATAAAGAGCATGGTTTCACTAAATTTTCCCTTTATGCATATTTTAAGGATTTTTATGCATGGCTTCCATACTTGGTACAATTTTGTGCTAACCCATAATTTCTACATTTTTCTATAAGTGTAGCGCCTGGTTGTTGAGATATGCTTCCTTCTTGATCACAAAGCTTGGATTGACTATTCTCCACACTTTCGGTGAGTCCTCATGGTTCGTAGACAAAAGTTGTTCTTTTCTTGTTTGTTTCATACTCTCTCTTTTGAGACTATGTTGTAATGGGCTATGACCCTTGTTAATTCTCGATTGTATTAGATGGTTATTGCGATAATATCTAGACTTCCATTTTAGTTTAAGAAAGACTTTGATTGTAAAAAGTTTTAAATTCTGCATCATTTCTATTACTGATGTTTATGATATGCTAAGGGCTTGTATGAGACCCCTTCGGGGTCAAGTACGCCGTGTTGCATCTAGGGGGTACCCCTGGGTAGTGAAAAACTTGGTATTTGAGCACAAAGTTTAGAATAATTCTAGGATGATGTAGGGTCTTGTTAATGAGTGTGAAACGCACCACATTTATGAATAAGCGGATATTAGATGTTTAGGAAATTCCACTTCTTTCATTACTCATTATTCATGCCTTGAAGTTTTATATCTATGAAGTCCTTTTCCTAACCCTTCTCTTGTGTCTTAGGAAATGAATATACGAATGGCGAATGCTAGAAGGGCGGAAGAGGAGAATGTGAATCAAGGAATTACTCAAGGCAACCAAGCTCGTCAGGATTCTCAAGCTCCTATTTATGAGGGGGCTATGACGAATGTGTAAATAAGGTCGTCTCTCCAAATCTTGACCCAAGGTATGACAACTCAAGCCGATAGGGATATTGGGCACCGTGTGAACCCTAATGGGAACACACTGCTTCAACGTTGAGAGATTTCACAAAAATGAACCCTCCTATGTTCTTTCATTCAAAAGTGGGTGAAGACCCTCAAGAGTTTTTGGCAGGGGTCTACAAGATAATTGATGCTATAGGGGTGACTTCTATAGAGAAGGCGAAGCTAACTGCTTACCAATTTAAGGATGTGGCCCAAGTGTGGTGTACTCAATGGAAGAATAATAGGCCGGTAGAAGTGGGCCACATAGATTGGGAGGTGTTAAAGAAAGCATTCCTTGATAGGTTCTTTCACCAAGAGAAGAGGGAAGCAAAATTAGAGGAATTTATCAACCTTCGACAAAGAGGTATGACTGTTCAAGAATATTCTCTAAAATTCACTAAGTTGTCCAAGTATGCTCCGTCTTTGATGTCGAATCCGAGGGATGAGATGAGTCGGTTTCTGATGGGTATGTCTGACTCGATTGAAGAAGAATTTTGTGTGGCAATGCTCCATGATAATATGGATATCTCACGTATAATGGTGTATACTCTACTAGTTGATGAGTCAAGGCTTAGGAAGAAGAATAGAGAGGTGAAAAGGGCATGGTCCTATAAGGGGAATTCTTCCAAGGGTAAATTTGAGGGTCAAGGTAGACCAAATCTCAAGAGAAGGTTCTCCAATCAAGGTTGTTCTAGTGCTCTAAGGTACAACAAAGATAGAGTGTCTAACCCTAAGCCTCAAGGAGGCAATAGTGGTGGATCTTCTATGGTAAGGCCTACTTGTGCCAAGTCTGGTAAGAAACATGATGGTAATTGCCTTGTTAGCACGGATGGTTGCTATAGTTGTGGTAATAGTGGTCATTTGACGAGAGATTGTCCCATGCTTAAAGTTGAAGGGAGAGAGCGAAAGAAAGTTCCTCCTAGTGTTAAAATTCTGATGCTCCCAAGAAAAACTGCTTCTATGCTCTTCCATCTGAACGTGACCAAGAGAGTTCCCTGGATGTAGTGATGGGTATCTTACAAGTCTTTTCCATTGATGTATATGCATTTTCAGATCCCGGTGACACATTGTCCTTTGTTACACCTTTTGGGGCTATGAAATTTGAAATACTCCCTGAAGTGTTAATAGAGCCTTTTTCGATGTCTACCCCAGTTGGTGTCTTGGTAGTAGAAAAAATAATCTATAGGAATTGTCCTATTTCTTTGTCCCATAAAGTTACCTTGGTTAATTTTATAGAGTAAGACATTTTAGACTTTGATGTAAATTTGGGTATGGATTGGTTGCATACATGTTATGCCTCTATTGATTATAGGACTCAGGTGGTTAAGTTTCAATTCTCAAATGAGTCTATTTTAGAGTGGAAGGAGGGGAAATTCTATCCCTAGAGGTCAATTTGTCTCTTGTCTCAAAGCTAGGAAAATGATCTCCAAATGGTGCATTGACCATATTGTTAGGGTGATGGATGTGGATTCTGAAATCCCTTCACTATAGTCGGTCCACTTGGTGAATGAATTTCCGAAAGTCTTTCCCGATCACCTGCCCGACATTCCTCCCAAATCGGAAATAGATTTTGGCATTGATATCTTGTCGGATACACAACGTATCTCCATTCCTCCTTATAGAATGGCTCCGGCGGAGTTGAAAGAGTTAAATGAGAAATTGAAGGATTTACTAGACAAGGGTTTTATTCAACCGACTATCTCTCTATGGGGTCCTTCGATATTGTTTGTTAGAAAGAAGGATGGGTCCCTTAGAATGTGTATTGACTATCACCAATTAAACAAGGTGACCATAAAGAATAAGTATCCCCTTCCAAGAATTGATGACTTGTTTGATCAACTTCAACGGGCTAACTATTTCTCCAAAATAGATCTTCATTCGGGTTACCATCAACTAAGGGTGAGAGGGGTTGACATTCCCAAGACGGCCTTCCGAACAAGATATGGTCACTATGAGTTCCTAATAATGTCCTTCGGTCTAACTAATGCCCCGGCGGCATTCATGGATCGAATGAATAAGATGTTTAGACACTACCTTGATATGTTTGTGATCGTATTCATCGATGATATTTTGATCTATTAAAGGAGTGAAAATGAACACATGGACCATTTGAGGATTGTATTGAAAGTCCTTAAATACCACCAGTCGTATGCAAAGTTTATCAAATGTGAGTTTTGGCTATGGTCCGTAGCCTTCCCTGGTTATATTTTGTCGAGCAAGGGTATTGAGGTAGAACCTAAGAAGATGGATGCGGTCAAGGATTGGCCTAGACCTCTAACTCCTACTAATATTAGAAGCATTTTGGGTTCGGCCGATTACTATAGAAGGTTTTTTGAGGGTTTTTCCTCCATTGCTTCCCCATTGACGTCTTTGACTCAAAAGAAAGCTAAGTTTCAGTGGTCGGAGGCTTGTGAGAAAAGGTTTAGAGAGTTTATAAATAGACGTACTTCCACTCCGGTATTGACCTTACCGGAGGGTACCAATGGTTTTTTTGTTTATTATGACGCCTCTAGAGTGCGTTTGGGATGTGTTCTTTTGCAACATGGTAAAGTGATTGCCTATGCTTCAAGGCAACTCAAGGTCCATGAAAAGAATTACCTGAACCATGATCTTGAATTAGCGGCGGTTGTGTTTGCTTTAAAAATATGGAGACATTATCTCTATGGGGTGCATGTTGATGTGGTCACCAATCACAAAAGTCTTCAATATGTGTTTAGCCAAAAAGAATTGAATCTCTGACAAAGAAGGTGGCTAGAACTCTTGAAGGATTATGATATGAGTGTCCTTTACCACCCCGGGAAAGCGAAGGTAGTTGCAGATGCCCATAGTAGATTGTCCATGGGTAGTGTGGCTCATGTAGAGGATGAAAAGAATGAATTTGTTCGTGATGTGCATAGGTTAGCCTGTCTAGGTGTTCAACTAATGGATTCCACCAAGGGTGGTGTCATAGTCCATAATTGTTTTGAATCATCCTTTGTGGTTGATGCGAAGTCTAAACAAGGCCTTGATCCCATATTAATGGACTTGAAAGAGTCGGTACTCAGCAAGTTCGTTGAGGCTTTCTCCAAAGGGGGAGATGGGGTGCTTGGGTACCAAGGTCAATTTTGTGTTTCAGATGTTGATGGCTTGAGGGTGAAAATTCTAGAAGAATCTCATGGTTCATGGTATTCTATTCATTCGGGAGCCACCAAGATGAACTGTGATCTACAGGAAGTCTATTGGTGGAATGGTATTAAAAAGGATATAGCGGGTTTTGTAGCCTAGTGTCTGAATTGTCAACAAGTTAAGGCCGAACATCTAAGACTAGGAGGCTTGTCTCTAGATATAGATATCCCACTTGGAAGTGGAAGGATGTGAACATGGATTTTATTGTGGGTTTGCCTCGTACTCGAAGGCAACATGATTCTATTTGGGTCATTGTGGATAGAATGACAAAATCCGATTATTCCCGTCAAGATTTCTTTTTTGGTTGAAGACTATGATAAATTGTACATCAATGCGATAGTGAAGTTGTGTGGGGTTCCCTTATCTATTATTTCGGACTGGAGTAATAGATTTATTTCACATTTTTGGAAGGCATTCCAAAAAGGGCTTGGTACTAAGGTCAAGCTTAGCACATACTTTCACCCTCAAATGGATGGTCAAGCAGAGTACACCATTCAAACCTTAGAGGACACATTGAGGGCATGTGCTATATACTTTAAAGGTAATTGGGATGACCATCTACCATTAGTAAAGTTTGCCTACAACAATAGTTACCACTCAAGTAGTGCCATGGCTCTTTTTGAGGCCTTGTATTGTAGGAGATATAGGTCTCCGGTTGGTTGGTTTGAATTAGGTGACATCGCTGTAATTGGTCCTGAACTTGTCTATGAGGCTATTGAGAAAGTCCTACTCATTAGAGAGAGGTTGAGGATGGCCCAAAGTCGGCAATAAAGTCTTATGCTGATGTTAGAAGAAGGGATCTAGAATTTGAAGTTGATGAATGGGTCTATTTGAAAATCTCACCTATGAAAGGTCTGATGAGGTTTGGCAAGAAAGGGAAACTTAGTCCCCGGTATGTAGGCCCATATCAAATCTTGAAATGTTTTGGGAAAGTTGCCTATGAGTTAGACTTGCCAAATGAGTTGGCTCCGGTTCATTTGGTATTTCATATTTCTATGCTTAAGAAGTGTATTGGTGATCCGATGACCATCATTATTTTAGAAGGTTTGGGAGTTGATGAGAGCCTTTCCTATGAAGAGGTTCCGGTAGAGATCTTGGACCGACAAGTCAAAAGGTTGAGAAATAAGGAAATAGCTTCCATAAAAGTGTTATGGAGGAATCATCTAGTTGAGGGTCCTGCTTGGGAGGCCGAGGCCGGTATGAAGTCCCGATATCCTCACCTCTTTCCTTTTACTCCAACTCAAGCTTAAGGTAAGTAGTTCCTCTTGAGTTTTAGTGTTTTGGGGAGTCATATGTATTGTATGAGTTTTTCCATGATTTCATTATGTTATGCATGTTCTTGACGAATTTATGTTTAGTATAAAATGAATTTTTGTGATTTATATGTCCCTCATGTTGATTGTGCATTTTAGTATGATGAGGGCATATTTGACTTTATGAGGTGAATTGATTAACATGTTTTGTTGTGCTTTTGATGAAAGGGCATATTAGCTCCATATTGTTGTGTTGAGCTTGCTTTTAGTTGGAGAAAGTAGTTCCTCCTATCAACATGAGAAATGTTGAATTTCATGCATATTGGGTTGATAGATGTAGTTCCTACTTCCTTGTATTGCATTGATTATGTCTTGAGATGGAGTTGATGTTTCCTCCTTTGAATAAGTGCACATAGTGAATAATGCATTTGATTTTTTTTGTATATTTGGATGTTTCATGCATTATGCGATGCTAGTCTTGATTCTCTAAATGAGTTTGGTGTCTAAAAATCGTCATTGGAGGATGAATGTTCCCAAGAGGGAGATAATGTAACATTCCAGAAAAAATCTAGTAACTAAGCTAGAGCCTAGTGTGTAAACTAGTAGCCTAATTAGGGTTCGACAAAAAGGTTAGAGTCATAAAATAACCTACAGTACTTAATAAAAGTGTTTTTGGGTGTAGACGTCAAGGAATGACCCCCCAAGGACCAACCAAGGGTCCTTGAGGAGGGTCATGAGATAGCCCAAAAAGCAGTTTGCCACCCACGATCCGTGGGTGGCCCAACGCCCCGTAGGTGGGGGTCGTGGGTCAAGGCTGGATCTTTCCCCATTTTCTAGTCCCAGTACCATCACCCACGACTGACCAGAACGGTCCGTGGACCCACCCACGATCCATGCGTGAGGTCGTGTGGGTGAACACAATTTTGGTAAGTTAGTTTTTAAGTTGGGGATTAAGGGAGGGGCTTAGGGTTAATTAACTAAGTAGGGTTATTTAACACTAATTAAACTACCTATATAAACCTAATAGACCTCTAAAATAAGTCTTTTAATTAATTCTTTCAAGACCCCAATATAAAATCCTTCCCTCCCAAATATTTTTCTCACTAAAACCTCCATTGAAGAAGAAGAAGAAACCAAGGTCTAGGGTCCAAGGACTAATATTTCCACTCAATTTTGTGAGGAATCTACATAAGGTATGTTGGATTTTCATATATAGGTACTTTCCACCCATATTGCCCCTTCAAAACATGATTTCAAAGCTTCCAATTTTCCCCCAAAACCTAGGGTTTCAATATAAGTCATGGGTTCTCTTTCAAAACACTTTCAATGATTGATTTATGATGGATTATGACTGAATTGATGGTTTATTGTTGATTTATGATGAAATTCCCCCCCAAGAACCCATTATTTCCCCATATTACTAAATTGTGATTTCATGATCTGTGTTGATTGATAATGGAAGAATCTTAATTGATTATGTCTATATTGATTAAGCTTATTGAAACATGATATTCTCCTTATCCAATGTAGTAATTCTGTAATTCTAGATGTTTGGGTTGATTCTGATTCATGGTCCTTGAAAGGCAAATTATGAGGGTTCGTACATGTTTATACTAATTGTGTATGAAATTATGATTCACTTAGAGAGTGAGGATACTATAACTTTGGTGTAATTGTGGTATTGTTGGAAGATCATTCTCCCCTTACCCTTAAACATGACTGTGCAGGAAATGTCTATGACTATGATAATGTTGTTGTATTGATTGAAATGCTATTCTCATGAACACACTATAAACATGATATGAAAGGTTTACTCACATATTAATGATTCTAAGGTTGAAAGACCATTCTCACCTAATGAATATATGAGCTATCATGATACCATGTTTGTTTGAGTGCTAGGGTTTTTCATGAGCTTGAACTAAGAGTGTCTCTACTTGCTACAAGCTATGAACATGAATGTTTCCTTGTTTATGAATATTGGCTATGGATGAGTTCAAGGTATGAAATGCATGATTATGGTGACCTAAAGTGGTACTTAGTATTAGATAGGATTATGGGATCTTTTCTATGCATTGCACAAGTATAGCTTAACGTTGCTTATGAAATGATTTGACTTATGTATTTACTCTAAATGGGCATGATGACTGTTAAAGTTGATAAAGAGCATGGTTTCATTAAATTGTCTCTTTTTGCATGTTTTAAGGGATTTTATGCATGCCTTCCATACTAAGTACAATTTTGTGCCAACTCATAATTTCTACATTTTTCTATAACTGTAGGACCCGGTTGTTGAGGTGTGCTTCCTACTTGATCACAATGCTTGGATTTACTATTCTCCACGCTTTCGGTGAGTCCTCATGGTTCTAGGACAAGAGTTGTTCTTCTCTAGTTTCTTTCGTACTTTTTCTTTTGAGACTATGTTGTAAAGGGTTGTGACCCTTATTGATTCTCGATTGAATTAGATGGTTATTGAGAGAATGTCTAGACTTCCATTTGAGTTTTATGAAAGTCTTCGATTGTAAAAAGCTTTAAATTCTGCATCATTTCTATTACTTATGTTTATGATATGCTAAGGGCTTGTATGAGACTCTTTCGGGGTCAAGTACGCCGTGTGGCATCTAGGGTGTACCCCTGGGTCGTGAAAATTAATATCTGAGGACACAACCCATATAATACTGTTCAAAACATAAAGGAAAGATTGAAAAGGGAAATGGTGGCCATATCGTCGAATACAATAAGGCCTCACCAACCTTCATGTCTTGCTTTACTAAGATCCTAGACACGGGGATGAGAGTAGATATCGCCGGACCCTACATTTGGGTATGAAATGTAGGCAGGAGTACGCGTTAGTACAAACATGTACTAAATATGATAGCCAACATAAACATCAATATAAGCATAAGAGGTATTCAACAAAATTCATACATATAACCAATGCACATAAATCAATATAACATATCAACATAGGAGAAACACTTCTTGAAGTGACCTCAACTTATCCTTAGTCAAGACTAGGGTCATCCACCTCTAGTCAAGCATATCATGGAAGGTAACTCAAGCAACAATCCAAGCTTATCATTCATCATAACTAATCTAGCTTATGTTTTATAAACATGCGAATTCACCTATTTGCCCTTACTATGAAGGAACATGGGTAGTCGCCTCTAGTCCTTATATGGATCATGGGTACTCGCCTCTTGCCCAACATCATGTTACATGGGTATTCGACTCTTGTCATTTATAAAGGATCACAGTATCCTCTCTTGTTCAATCATATCATAAGAACATGGGAAGTCGCCTCTTGTTCAACTTTAAGGAATAAGGGTAATCACCTCTTTATTCTACGTCATGGAATACAGGTAATCACCTCATATCCAATTAATTTAGAGGTCTTGGGTAACATCTTCTAGCCTCATCCATATCTTAGTCATTAGCATTAGATTAATATTAGGTGAGTAACCCTTTCAACCTAGAATCATTCAATGTGAGCAAACTGTTCACTTGCATAATCATAACAATTCATGTGGGAAATATCCCTTCCACAACAATTACATCAATAGTCAACAATTGAGAACATAGTTTTACTCTCAAAGCCCTATATCTCGTAGTCATTTTATATACTCAATCTCAAGCAATTAAACATCATAAGCTTCAATCTCAAAGCAATCTAATCATGATTCATCATATAAGATTCAATTCAAATGTATGTCATCAATCTTAGATTGAATGCATCTAAACCCACAATTTACCCTTTAATGGCATAAAACCCAATTACATCAATTTCATCCTTCTAGACATGGCTTATGCACGGGTACATTCAATTTCATCCTAAAAACATGATATACTATCAATTCAGTCATAAACAATCATAATCCACTCAGTTGTATCAAAATTCTGAAATACCCACAACATTGGAAGAAACCCTAACTCAAATTGGGGATTTTATCTTCTCAAATGGGGAAATCTGAGGGACTCCATGGATTAAAGGAGTCCTTGGATTAAAAGCCATTATACCTTGATTACAAAGCCCAGAAATTCTTGAGGATTGTAGACTTGACTTTGATCCTAGCTCCAACTCTTTCTTCTTCTTCAAGTTATAGAGAGAGAAATATTTGAGAGAAGATTTTTGGGATTTCTTTTGGGTTCTTAGGAGAATGACTTAAATTGGGGGAAATATTAGGGGAATAATTATTATATGGGCCTTTAGATTAAAAATAAAATGATGTAGTATAGTCTTTGAAAAAATTTGAAAAGACACAAATGACCCTAACTTATATTATGAAGTGTTGCACACTGAGGCTCGCCTAAGAACACTTGAAGACTTGCCAAGTGAACCCTTGGCTCGCCTAATTTTCCAATAAGCCACCTTTGGAGGCTCACCCAAGAGCACTTGGCGATGCACCAACTGGAATGGCGAGCCAGACCTGGCTCACCCAAATTTCCAGTAGCTAGGGCAATGGTGGCTGGGAACTCGGCGAGGTTGGTTGGACTAGGCGGATCTCCAAGTCTCTTTGGCAATCATACATCATTTCGCCGAGTTGGCTAAAGAAGGAAATGTTTTCCTTTAACAATTTTCTAGGTGTTGCAATCTCTTGCCATCCTCCTTGTCTTGTTGTCATTACACTTAGCCCTAGTTTAGCCTATTAGATTATGGGGTGGTACATTATCTCCCCCTTGGGAACATTTGGCTTGAATGATGTTTCTAGACATTTCAAAAGTAAAGAGTCAATACCAGCAGCCCATCATGCATGGAACGCTTCCAAATGCACACAACCAAGGAGGAACTTCATCTACAAGCTTAACATACTCAATGCATCCTAAGGAAGTAGGGGCTACATCTAACAACCCATTATACATCAAATGCTATCATTTCTCATGATCAAGAAGGAACTAACTTCTCCAACCTAAAAACATGCTCAACACAATCTCATGGAGCTTGTATGCAATTTTTTCCCAAAAAACATTCATCAATTTATCTCATGGAGTCTATAGGCAACTCATACTCAATGCACTACAACATGAGGAAAACCAATCATATAAACTTATTTTATGTCAAAACACAAGTTTTCATCAACATGCATAACATAAGGAAATCATGGTAACACCTAAACACACATGAATTCTAACAAGGAGTAAATCATGAGGAGACTCACTACCTCAAGCAAGAGTAGAAGGGATAAAATGGGGATATCATGACTTCATATCGGCCTTGTCCTCCCAAGTAGCACCTCAACTAAGTGATTCGTCCAAAATACCTTTATGGAAGCAACTTCCTTGTTTATTAACTTCTTAACTTGCCGGTCTAAGATCTCAATTGGTACCTCTTCATAACTGAGATTTTAATCAACCCCCAAGCCTTCTAGGGGAACTATGGATGTCGGATCTCCAACACACTTCTTAAGCATAGAGACATGGAACACCGAATGCATAAATCATTTGGCAAGTCAAGATCATAAGAAAACTTACTAACACGTCTGAAAATTTGATACATGCTTATGTATTAGGGTCTAAGTTTCCATTTCTTCCCAAATCTCATCACACCTTTCATGGGTGAGATTTTCTAGTAGATCCAATCACTAACCTCAAACTCAAGGTCTCTCTTTCTAACATCAGCATAGGAATTTTTTCAGCTTTGGGTTGTTCTCAACATCTCTCTAATAATCCAGACCTTTTCCATAGCCTCACGAACTAATTCAGGTCCTAACAAGGGAACTTCACCCACCTCAAAAAACCCTATTGGAGACCTACACCTCCTACCATAAAGAGCTTCAAAGGGGGCCATACCAGTACTAGAATAGTAGCTATTGTTATAAGCGGACTCTATCAATGGCAAATGATCATCCCAATTGCCTTTAAAATAGATGACACATGCTCTCAACATATCCTCAAAAGTTTGGATCATTCGCTCCTCTTGCCCATCAGTTTGGGGGTGAAAATCCATGCTAAGCTTCACTTTAGTGCGAAGACCTTTATGGAATGACTTCCAAAATTGAGAAGTAAACTGAGTACCTCTATCGGAGATAATGGACAAGGGTATCCCATGTCGCCTTACCATTTCCCTCAAATATAACTTAGCATAGTCTTCCACCGTATAAGAAACATTGATCATTCAGTCTACTATGTCCCAAATAGAATTATATTGTCGTCGAGTACGTGGCAACCCTACTATAAATTACATATTCAAGTTTTCCCACTTCCAAGTATTAATGCTAATGTCTTGGGATAAACCTACCGGTTTCTAATGCTCAACTTTCTCTTGTTGGCAATTTGGACATTTAGCCCCAAATCCCGCAATATACATCTTCATCCCATTCCACTAATAGATCTCTGACAAATCACTGTACTTCTTAGTGGCTCCCGGGTGAATGGAATACCGAGAACTATGGGCTTCTGTCAAGATTTGTTCCCTGAAGTCTTCTAAGTACTTTGTCTCAAACTATCTAAAATATGAATATCTTGGGATACAGCCCATACAATAGTGTTCAAAACATAAAGGAAAGATAGAAAAGGCAAATGGTGGTCATATCCTCGAATACAATAAGGACTCACCAATCTTCAAGGCTTTCTCTGCTAAGATCCTAGCCATGGGGATGAGAGTTGATACTGTTGGACCATACATTTGGGTAAGAAATGTAGGTAAGAGTATGCGTTAGCACAAACATGTACTAACTATGATAACCAACATAAACATCAATATAAATATAAGAGGTAATCAACATAAGTAATAATCATAACCAAAACATATAAATCATTAATACATATCAACATAGGAGGAACACTTTTTGAAGTTACCTCAACTTATCCTTAGTGAAGACTGGGTCATCCACCTCTAGTCAAGCATATCATGGAAGGCAACTAAAGCAACAATCCAAGCTTATTATTCATCATACCTAATCTAGCTTGTCTTTTATAGACATAGGGAATAACCTCTTTGCCTTACTATAAAGGAACATGGGTAGTCGTCTCTAGTTCTTATATCGATTGTGGAGAATCGTCTCTTTCCCAACATCACGTGACATGGGTTTTTGCCTCTTGTCATTTATTAAGGTTCATGGGTATTCACCTCTTCTCCAATCATATCATAAGAACATGGGGAGTCGCCTCTTGTTCAATTTTAAGGAATAAGGGTAATCACCTCTTTATTCTACTTCATGGAATATAGGTAATCGCCTCATATCCAATTCATTTAGAGCTCATGAGTAATCGCGTCTAGCCTCATCCATATCTTCGTCATTAGAATTAGATTCATTTTACGTGAATAACCCCTTCAACCTAGAATCATTCAATGTGAGCAAACCTTTCACATGTGTAATCATAACAATTCATGAGGGAACTATCCCTTCCACAACAATTACATCAATAGTCAACAATTGACAAGATAAGCTTTACTCTCAAAGCCTTATATCTCATAGTCATTCTATATGCTCAATCTCAAGCAATTCAATATCATAATCATATCATAAGATTCAATATCAACACAATCTAATTATGATTCATCATAGAAGTTTCAATTTTAATATATCTCATCAATCCTAGATTGAATGCATCTAAACCTACAATTTACCCTTTCATGGCATAAAACCCAATTACATCAATTTCATCCTTCTAGACATGGGTTAGGCATGGGTACATGCAATTTCATCCTAAAAACGTGATTTACTATCAATTTAATCATAAACAATCATAATCCACTCAGTTGGATCAACATTTATCAATACCCACAACATTGGATAAAACCCTAACTCAAATTAGGTATTTTATCTCCTCAAATGGGGAAATCTTAGAGACTCCATGGATGAAAACCCATCATACCTTGATTACAAATCCCACAAATTCTTGAAGATTCGATATTTGACCTTGATCCTAGCTCCAACTCTTTCTTCTTCTTCAAGTTCTAGCGAGATAAATATTTGAGAAAAGAGCTTCGAAATTTCTTTTGGGTTCTTAGGAGAATGACTTAAATTAGGATAAATTTGAGGGGAAAATGCTTGTATAGGACTTTAGATTAAGGGTAAAATGACGTAGTATATACTTGGGAAAAATGTTAAAAGACACAAAAGACCCTAAGTTAAATTCTGAAATGATGCATGATGAGGCTCGCCCAAGAGCACTTGGCAACTCACCAAGTAAGCCCTTGGCTCGCCTAATTTTCCAGTAAGTCACATTTGGAGGTAGTCCATTTGGCGATGGGGAGGAACCCCTTGGCGATGTGCCAACGGAAACGGTGTGCCAGACCTAGCTCGCCAAAATTTCAAGTAGCTAGGGCAATAGAGGCTGGCCACTATGCGAGGTTAGTTGGACTAGGCGGATCACCAAGTCTCTTTGGCGATCATACATCTCTTCGCCGAGTTATCTACAGAAGAAAATGTTTTCCTTTAACAATTTCTGAGGTGTTACAGGCTCTTGCCTCTTTCTTGGCTTGTCGTCCTTAAACTTAGCCCTAGTTTAGCCTACTTGATTCCAAGGCATTATGTTGTGTATTTCCCATTTCTAGAAGGCATTACAAAATAGTTTGTGTACTCGGTTGGATATGAGTAGAACATTCCATCCTCAAACACATGGTCAGTTCGAGCGGATGACTCACATGTAAGAGGACATGATTCGAGCTTATGTGGTCGATTATGGTGCTAGATGGGATCAAAATTTTCCCTTAGAAGAGTTTACCTGAAATATCAACTACCATTCCAGTATTCAGATAGCCCCCTTTGAGGCTTTGTATGAAGAACAATGTACGTTTCTTGTTGGATGTTTTGATTAAGCTAAGATAGATTTAATAGATACATACTTTCTTATAGATGTGACGTAGCAAAATCATATGATCCATGTTAGACTATTGATAGCTCTGAGTCGACAAAAAAGTTACACATTTAGAGAGTTTGATAATTAGTATTTATATAGGGTGATCATGTTTGGCTCCGAGTGTTATGAAGGGTGTGCTGAGGTTCAGAAAGAAGGGTAATCTTTGCCCTAGACTCATTGGACCCTTTGAGATATTGAATCGTGTGGGAGAGGTGACCTCTAAGTTTGCCTTTCCACCAAGATTCGATAAAGGGCCTAATAGCATTTTACTAGAACTTCCAAGTGCCATCCACAAAGGCCAACCACATCCCATGGGATAGACCACGTCCCATGGATGATGACTTAGCTTGAATTGGCAAGATGGTGTGCCATTACATGGATAGTAAGAATTAACTATTCCATGGGATTTACGATTAGCACCGAGAGGATATTGAGATGGAAGCGCTCCCATTAGTTGAGGGCGGGTTTATAGAAGCAATCTCCTTATCCTATAGGATGATTGTCTAGATAGACATTATCTAGTGGATCCACTTTAGCTCAGATTTATGGTCCTTACCTTGGTAAGTCGGACAACCCTTTTTTGTGTGGGAGACACCGTGGGCTCATGTTATAGCTCACATGGTCTCTATGTCGGTTAAGACTAATTCCCCACATTGATAATGAACTAACTTTACTTCAAGAAGTATTTCATATGTGTTCAAACGCTTGAATGATGTTAGCTTGCATTGACCATAGTTTTACGACTTATGTTTTCTGACTATTTTATATCATATTTTAGCTTGGTCAATTGCATGTCATGAAATGTACTATCCCGTTTTAGCATGATTTAAATGTTTTATGCATAGCTATCATACTTGGTAAATTGTTTTGTACTAACGCATACTTTTGCATACATTTCCCCAAATATAGGGTCCAACAGTCACGTTTCTCAGTTTCGTGCCTAGTTATTGATTTTGAGATTCTCAAGCTTTGGTGAGTCCTCATGCTTCAAGGTTGGATGCTTATTGTTTCACTTTATTTTATGTATTTCACTTTTAGATATGATGTATGGTCTAGGCCCAATTTCATTTTATTGTACTAGATAGCTATATTGATACAAATGTTTTAGACTTCCATTTATCTTTTATAAAAACTATTGGACTTGGATTATTGTTTTACTCTTATTGTTCTACGTCTTATCTTATGAAAGCAAAGTGTTTTGTATATGTCCTTCGGGATTTTATACGCCAAGTTACATCTTGGGGGTATCCCTGGGTAGTGACAAACTTGGTAAACACAACACAAGGCTTATAATGGTACTAGGATGTGTCATAAGCCATGTCGAGTAGTGTCTTGTTCACGGTGTGTGAAGTATAAAACATTTGTGAAAGACACGATACAAGATGATTAGGAAACCCCACTTCTTTCATTACTCTAAAATCATGCGATAGTGTTTAACTCTATAAGGTCTCTCTCCTAATCCTCATTCGATGCTCTATAGGATATTTCTACTCGAAGAGCTTATGCTAAAAGGAATGTGGAATAAAAAGCTCATTCCCAAGCTCCTCAAGTTCTGGTCAATCCTTTTGCCAAACCAATGACTAATGCAGAGTCTAGGACTACTTTTAAAGTGTTTTCTCAAGTTGTGATGACCCAAGCCAATAAGGAGGTTTCCGTTCCCGTGAACCTAAATGTTGATACAACAGCTTCTAGAGTGAGGGACTTCACTACGATGAACCCTGTGGAGCTTCATGGTTCTGAGGTTGAGGAAGATCCTAAAGAGTTCATTGATGAGGATTATAATGTCTTGATGATCATGGGATTTATTCTAATGGAGAATCAGAGTTGGACGCTTATCAACTTAAAGGTGTGGCTCAAATTTGGTTCAACCAATGGAAATAAGGGAAACCGGAAGATGTGGGTCCTCTTAATTGGGAGAAGTTTAAGGCCGCTATTTTTGATAGGTTGTTTCCCCATGAGATGAGGGAAGCCAATGTGCTTGAGTTCATTAAGCTTCGATAAGGGAATATGAGTGTGAGGAAATATGCTTTAAAGTTAACACAATTGTCTAAGTATGCTCCAACAATGGTTGCCAATTCAAGGGCAATGATGAGCAAGTTCATTTCGATTGTGTCCAAAATGGGGATTAAAGAGTTCAGTACCGCCATGTTCATTAATGACATGGACATCTCTCGTCTCATGGTTCATGCACAATAGATTAAAGAGGAGAAACTTCAGGAAAAGTCTAGGGAGACGAAAAGGGCTAAGACCGGTGATGAAAATTTCTCTCATGCAAGGTCCGATGGACATGGGCTTCCTAGATTTTGACAAAGTTTTTCGATCAAGGTTCCTTCAATGCTTCTCATAATTTAAACAAAGATAGGGTGTCTAACCTTGAGCCTCAAGGAGGTAATGGTAGTGGATTTTCATTGCCCATATTTACTTGTACTAGGTGTGGAATGAAACACGTGGGTAAGTGCCTAGCCGGCATGGATGGTTACTTTAGTTGTTGAAAGTGTGGTCATAAAATGAGGGTATGTCTGATGCTTACGACTAAAGGAAGAGAGGTCAAACAAGCTCCTCCTAGTTGTTCGGGTCCCAATGATCCTAAGCAAAATCGATTTTATGCGCTTCAAACTCGTGGTGAACAAGAGGGTTCTTCCGATATGGTTACCGGTATGTTGAAAGTTTACTAACTTGATGTATTTACTTTACTTGACCCGGTGTTATCTTGTCTTTTGCGACGCCATATGTGGCTATGAGGTTTGGCATTCTTTCGGATGTGTTGTTAGATAATTTTTCTGTCTCTACTCCTGTTTGTAATTTTATTGTGGCTAAGAGGTTGTCTCGTTTCCTTGTCCGATAGAGTTACTCTTTTTGACTTGGTAGAGCTTGATTTGCTAGATTTTGATGTTATCCTTAGTATGGATTGGCTGCACTCATGTTATTGTTCTATTGATTGTAAAACTAGTGTAGTCAAGTTTCAGTTACTGAATGAGCCTGTCCTAGAGTGGAAAGGGGGAAATTGTATGCCTACGGGTCAGTTTATCTCTTGTCTTAAAGCTAGAAAGATTATTAAGGGATGCCTTTACCATCTAGTTAGGGTGAGGGATGTAGATTCTGAAACCCCTACTCTTGAGTCGGATCCTATTTTTAATGAGTTTCTGGAAATATTCCGAGATAATTTACCTGGTATTCTACCCAAAAGAGAAATACCCTTCGGTATTGACCTTCTCCCCGATTCACAACCTATTTTTATTCCTCCTTACCGTTTGGCTCCGGTAGAACTTATGAAGTTGAAAGAACAATTGAAGGATTTGTTGGATAAGGGTTTCATCCGACCGAGTATCTCTCCATGGTGTGCTCCAGTTTTGTTGTTAGAAAGAAAGATGGTTCAGTTCATATGTGTATTGGCTATTGTCAATTAAATAAGGTGACCATTAAGAATAAGTATCCTCTCCCAAGGATAGATTATTTGTTTGACAAACTTCAAGGAGCAAGTTAATTCTCTAAGATTGATCTTCGATCGGGTTATTACCAATTAAGGGTTAAGGGAGATAGCATTCCAAAGACGGCTTTTCAAACTCGATATTGTCATTATGAGTTTTTGGTAATTTCCTTTGGGTTGACTAATGCTCCGGTGGTGTTTATGAATTTTATGAATACATTGTTTAGACAATACATTGACATGTTCGTAATTAAGTTCATTGATCGTATATTGATCTGTTCAAGAAGTGAGAATGAGCATATTGATCAATTGAGAATCGTGTTGAAAATTATTAAGGATCAACAACTCCTTGCAAAGTGTAACAAGTGTGAGTTTTGGCTAAGGTCCGTAGCTTTTCTTTGTCATATTGTTTCAAATGAGGGTATTGAGGTAGATCCTAAGAAGACGAATGCGGTCAAGAGTTGGCCTAGACTTCTAACCACTTCGGATATTAGAAGTTTCTTGGGTTTAGCCAGTTACTATAGAAGGTTTTTTGAGTGATTCTATTCAGTTGCCTCTCCTTTGATGGCTTTGACTCAAAAGATGTCTAAGTTCATATGGTCTGAAGCATGTGAGAAAAGTTTCCAAGAGTTGAAAGATAGACTTACTTCTGCTCCGATGTTGACTTTACCGGAAGGGACCGATGGCTTTGTTGATTATTGTGATGCCTTAAGAATCAAGGTGTGTGCTTATGAAAAATGGAAAACTTATTGCTTATGCCTCAAGGAAACTTAAGATTCATCAAAAGAATAGCCCTACCTATGAGCTTGAACTAGCGGCGGTTGTTTCTGCCTTAAAGATTTCGAGGCATTATTTGTATGGATTTCATGTAGATGTGTTTACCGACCACAAGAGTTTGCAATTTTTGTTTAATCTGAAAGATCTAAATTTTGCCATAAAAGGTGGCTTGAGTTAATGAAACAGTATGATATGAGTGTTCTCTATCACCTTGAAAAGGAGAATGTGGCAGTGGATGTTCTTAGTCAGTCATCTATGTGTAGTCTTGCTCACATTGAAGAAGAAAAGAAAGAGTTGGTTTGAGATGTTAGTAGATTGTCCCTATTAGGTGTTCAGTAAGTGGACTCCACCAAGGTTGGTGTTATAGTTCATAATGGTTCCAAATAATGTTTTGTGGCATATGTGAACAATTTTGGTTGAATTGAAAGAAACGGTGCTTAAGAAATCCGCTAAGGCTTTCTCCCAATAGGGAGATGGTGTGCTTAGATATCAAGGTCGTTTTTGTGTTCCAAATGTTGATGACTTAAGGGAATAGATCTTGTGAGAAGCCTATAGTTTGCGGAATTCTATTAACTCGAGAGCCACCAAGATGTACCATGATAAGCAGGAGGTCAATTGGTGGAATGGGATAACAAAGGATAATGTGGGATTTGTAGATAAGTGTCCAAATTGCCAACAAGAGAAGGTGAGCATCAGAAACTGAGAGGTTTGTATGAATACATTACCATTCCTACTTGGAAATGGGAAAATTTGAACATGGACTTTATTGTTGGTTTTCCTTGCACCCGATGACAACATGAATATATTTTGGTTATAGTAGATCAGATGATGAAATTGGCACATTTCCTTCGCGTCAAGGTTTCCTATTCGGCGGAGGACTATGCCATGTTGTACTTGAGAGAAATGGTAAAGTAGCGTGGAGTACCTTTGTCCATTATCTCTTATCGTGGTAGCAAATATACTTCTATGTTTTGGAAATCTTTTCAAAATTGTCTTGGTACTCGTGTGAAGCTTAGTACGACCTTTCATCCTCAAACTGATGGGCAAGAGGAACGTACTATCCAAACTTTGTAAGATATGTTGAGGGCCTGTGTGATTGATCTTAAGTGTAATTGGGATGACCATTTTCCATTCATTGAGTTTGCTTATAATAATAACTATCACTCGAGTATTAATATGGCTCCATTCAAGGCATTATATGGTAGGAGGTGTAGATCTCCTGCAGGATGGTTTGAGGTGGGTGAAGTTGCCCTAATAGGTCACGTGTTGGTACATGAGGCCATCAAGAAAGTTCAACTTATTAGAGAAAGGTTGAAAATGGATCAAAGTCAGCAAAAGCCATATGTCGATGTGAGAAGAAGGGATCTTGAGTTTGATGTTCATGATAGGGTTTACTTGAAAATCTTACCGAAGAAGGGTGTAATGAGGTTTGGTAAGAAAAGAAAACTTAGTCCTCGATATTTAGGCCCATACTAGATTTTGAGACGTGTTGGTAAGGTTGATTGTGAGCTAGATTTGTCAAATGAGTTGGAATTGGTGCACCTAGTTTTCCATGTCCCCATGTTGAAGAAATGTGTTGGTGATCCGACATCTTTAGTTTTCTTAGAAGGTTTGGGAGTTAAGGAGAATCTTTCTTGTGAGGAAGTTCCGGTTTAGATTTTAGACTAGCAAGTGAAGAAGTTGAGATATAAAGAAATAGCTTCCGTGAAAGTATTGTGGAGGAATCAATTAGTGGAAGGTTCTAACTGGGAGGCCGAGGCCGATGTGATGTCCTGATATCTTCTTAACTTTGCTTCTACTCCTACTCTAGCTTGAGATAATAAGTTCCTCATGGTTTTTTCTGGTTTTGGAGTCATGTGTCTTATATGTTTCCATGATTTCCTTATTATGCATGATTTATGAAACAGTTCATGTTTTGAGAAAATGAGTCAATTTGATTGATTTCTACATATTTATGTGCGCATCAGTATGAATTGCATGCAAACTACATGATTTGATGTTATGATAATGACTTAATCTTGGAATTGATGTTTCCTTCTCTAATATATGCATTTAAGTATGTTGGTAGCTTGGAGTTGATGTTTCCTCCTCGAATGTTAGCTTGGAGTTGATGTTTCCTCCTTAGATATGTGTATTGCATGCATGATGGGCTGTTATACTTAGTTTCACCCCTCATATGATGTTTTGATAACATCTTAACTTAGAATCGATATTTCCTCCTTGGTTATATGCAATGCATTGTAGGTTGGGTTGTTAGTTCCTCTCGTACTCTTTTTGTACTGGCTTGAATCTCATTCGAGAATGAATGATCCCACTGGGTAGATATTGTAACAGCCCGGATTCGAGAAAAGGCCTAATGGCATTTTACTAGAACTTACAGGTGCCATCCACCAAGGTCAACCACGACCCGTGGGTTGGACCACATAGCATAGGTGGGTCCGTCAAAAGGCCACCAAAAAGGTTGCAAAGGCCATGAACCACGGCTGGACCCACGAATCGTCGATTGGTCCACGACTCGTGGCTAAGGAGCCGTAGGTCAGGCCAAAAGTCTCTAAAGTTGGTGATAAGTGTGCAGGACGAACCATTGGTCAGTCCACGGTCCGTTAGTCTCGAGTCTAGATGGTGAGGCGGCAGTTAATGTAAAAGTTAGTTGGGTTTTTTCCTAATTATTTTATTCTTATTGTACGTCACTTTACCCCTCACTAAGACCCCTATATAACTGTTTTCAACCCCCAAATTAGCCCATTCAAGTCATTCTTCCAAAATCAGAAAAGAAGATCAATTCTCCTCTCAAAAATATTTCTCTCACTAGAAACTTAAAGAAGAAGAGGGATTCAACTTAGGATTTCAAATCAACTCTCAATTCCTCCATTATAGATAAACATTTAGCTTTAATGTATGAAAGTTTTCATCCATGAATTCCTTCCATTCATGGAGTTCCCAAATTCCGTTATTTTCAAAGTTAGAATTCCCCAATTGAGTTAGGGTTTTCTTCAATTGTCATAGGTTCTCTTCATTATTGATTTAAATGATTGAATTATGATTTTTTTATGCATGAATTGATGATGTACTATGATTTTATGATGATATCCCCCATGAACTCATGCAATCTCATGTTTTCAAGTTATGAATTATATGATGTGGGATTTTGATTGTAAAAGAAGAGTTTTATGAAATTAAGCATGTATTGTTTGCTTTACATGAATTTATGATGAAATCCATATCTTACCCTTGTTTTCTCAAAGTTGATGATTGAATGTGGTTTTGAACCTAGAAAGGTAAATTATGGATTTATGCATTTTCTTATGAAATCTATGCAAATGTTTTAAGGGTTCTTTGAGAGTAAAGTATCAATGATGATGATCATGATATGCTATTGAAAGGATTTTCTCATATATAAATAAGAGTAAGATGTGTAAGCTTTCTCACATAATAAGGATTCTAAAGTTGAAAGGCTTTCTCATCTAATTGAATCAAAGATTAAGAGCTATACTAATGAACCTAGCCTTGATTGTTTTTTGAAAGATACATGTCCATGGATGATGACTTAGCTTGGATTGGCAAGATGACGTGCCTTTTCATGGATAATAAGAATAAGTAAGAATTGACTATTTTGTGAGATTTATGCTTAGCATTGGGAAGATATTGAGATGAAAGCTCTCACGTTAGTACAGTTTGGGTTTCTAGAAGCAATCCCCTTATACCTTTGACAACCCAGGGGTACCCCCTATATGTAATAAGGCGTATAAGACCCCGAGCGGACTCATACAAATCACTAAGCATATCATAACATAAAGTAATATAAAAGGTGCGGGGATTTAAAACATTTTCAACAATCAAAGTCTTTCTTAAAACAACCGGAAGTCTAACATCATTGTCTCAAACCATCTAACATAAGAGATAAAATCTTGGGATGTAGCCCATACAATAGTACAACATGAAAAGAAAGACATAAAAGAGATAAAGGGGTGATCAATTCTCGAATGCTATGAGGACTCAAAAAATCTTCACTTGCTTGGTCAACTAAGAACCTAGCCACAAGTGTGTGAGCCAAGATCGCCGGACCCTACATTTGATAAGAATGTAGGCAAGAGTATGTGTTAGTACAAAAATGTGCTAAATATGATGGCTAGCATAAACAACGTAGACATAAACATTAGTCAACATAACACATAAGACATAAGCATAATCAAGACATAATAATCATCATAATGAAAGAAGAATACTTCCTTAAGTAACCTCACTTAACCTTAGTCAAGACTAGGGCATCCGCCTCTAGTCAAGCTTACATCATGGAAGGCATATCTAGCAGCACTCCAAAACAATCATCTTCATAACATAATCATATCGTTCATACTTACTTTTAAAGAATTGGGGATTCGCCTTTATACGTAGCTTATAAAGGCTAATGGTTATTCACCTCTTGCCTTACTTTCTTTAAGATCATGGGTACTCGCCTCCACAATCACATCATATGACAAGGGTACTCGCCCTCACATCATTTCATAAGGTTGAGGTACTCACCTCCATGTCAAATTCATCATAGTAAGAACGCGGGGAATCACCTCTTGATCAATTCTATTGAGTATGGGAAATCACCAAATATCCTTCAATATGGAGGTCAAGGGTAGTCACCTACAACCTCATCATTCATTTAGCGTTTTAGTCTAGATTCATTTTAGGTGAGCAATCCTTTCAACCTATAATCATTTATGTGAGTAAACCTTTCATATTCAGTCACTCATGCTTTGCAATTCATTGTGGTAAGTATATCTTCCACACCCTCACATCAAATACCAATTATTCATATCATAATCTTTACTCTCAAAGCATCTACATCTCATGATCATCATCTATGCTTTATTGTCAAGCAATTAACATAATAAATCATCAATCCTATAAGGATGTATCTAAACCCATAAAGTTTCCATTCATGCCATCAAACCAACTATATCAATTGTAGATTAGCATCATAGAATATGCTTAAGTACATGTAATTTCATCTTAAAAACATGTAATCCTATCAATTCAATCTTAAACAACAATAATCCAATCAAATGGATGAACATTCAGCATAACCCACAACATTGGAAGAAACCCTAACTAGAATTGAGGAAATTCTTCTTCAAATTGTGGAATTATAGGGGACTCCATGGGAGGAAGGATCCCATGGATGAAAAGTCATCATACCTTGATTAAAAATCCCTCATAAGATTGAAGATTGGAACTTGACTTGACCTAAGCTTCAATTTCTTCCTTCTTCTTCCAACTTCTAGAGAGAGAATATTTGAGATGATATTGGGGTTTTCTTTTGGGATTTGAGAGAATGACTTAAATGGATTTTGGAGGTTAAAAATACTTATATAGGTGTTTTAGACTTAGGCAAAACGTCACCACTTCATTTTAATTAAAACCAGAAAGTCCCATTATGCCCTCAACTCAGTTGCCCACATTCCACCCACGAGACCCCGCCAATGGACTGTGGATGTACCTATGGTCAAACCTGGTCAAGCATGGTCTAGACAGTGAGTTTTGCTCACCTACGGGCCCCCTAGCCACGAGCCACTGACCAATCCACGGGGCGTGGGTCCTGGTGTGGCTACTGCCATACACAGTTTTTAGGGTGTCCACCTACGGGGCCACCCACGAGCTGTGGTTGGTCCCTAGGAGGTGAAATCTTGGAGTTCTAACATGCTATTCCTTCTATTTTGAATCCGAGGTGTTACATTATCTCCCCCTTCGGATCATTCATCCTCGAATGAGATTCTAAGCATGTTTCTAAACGAAAAGACTCAAGATTAGTAGCCCATCATGCATGCAACTCATCTAAATGCACATAACCTAGGATGATACCTCAACTCCAAATAAAACATACTCAATGTGCCAAAAAGAGGTAGGAACTACATCTATCAACCCAATATGCATGATAATTTCAAATTTCTAACATTCAAGGAGGAACTACCATCTCAACACATAAAAGCATGCTCACCATAATTTCATAGAGCCTATATGCAACCAATCCACAAGGCACATATTTAAGGAGGAAATTTCCACCCCAATCAAGGCATGTTCAATGATTCATCTCATGAGATCTAGAAGCAACTGAAACTCAATACTAAACATCATGATGAAATAAATCACAAAAGCCATATTTCTTTCAAAATTTAAGCTTCTTCATTAACATGTAATTTAAGTAAATCATGGAAGCACATAAACACACGTGACTTCAAACAAAATCAAACCAAGAGGTATTCATTACCTCAAGCTAGAGTAGGAAAAAGATGAGGATATCGGAATCGGCCTCGGCCTCCCAAGTAGCACCCTCAGATAGATGATTCCTCCATAGCACCTTTACATAAGCAACTTCCTTGTTCCTCAATTTATTAACTTGTCGGTATAGAATCTCAATCGATACTTCCTCATAAGAAAGGCTTTCATCAATTCCCAACTCTTCTAATAGGACTATCGATGTAGGATCTCCGATACACTTTTTCAACATAGAGACATGGAAAACTGGATGCACCGATGCCAACTCATTTGGCAAATCAAGTTCATAAGAAACCTTACAACACACCTCAAAATTTGATATGGGCCTACGCAATGGGGACTAATTTTCCCTTTCTTACTAAACCTCATTACACCTTTCATGGGTGAGATTTTCAAAAAAACCCAATCTAGCACATCAAATTCAAGATCTCTCTTTCTAATATTGGCATAAGACTTTTGTCGACTTTGGTCCATTCTCAACCTCTCTCTATTGAGTCGAGCTTTCTTAATAGCCTCACGAACTCACTCTGGTCCTATCAATGCAACCTCACCCACCTCAAACCACCCTAAAGTTGATCTACACCTCCTACCATAACAGCCTTAAATGGAGCCATACCAATACTAGAATGGTAGCTATTGTTATAGGCAAATTCAATCAAAGGCAAATATTCATCCCAATTTCCCTTGAAATCAAACATGCAAGCCCTTAACATATATTCCAAATTTTTGATAGTACGCTCCACTTGCCCATTAGTTTGTGGATGAAAAGTTGTGCTAAACTTAACCTTAGTGCCAAGACCCTTTTTGAAAGACTTCCAAAACTGAAAAGTAAATTAAATACCTCTATAGGAGATAATGGATAAAGGAACTCCATGAATCATCACCATCTTTCTGAAATACAACTTAGCATAATTATATGTCGAGTAGGAAACCTTGACTGGAATGAAATGGGCCGAGTTCATCATTCGGTCTACTATAACCCAAATCTAATCATATTGGTGTTGAATTCGTGGCAACCCTAATATGAAGTCCATATTCAAATCTTCTCACTTTCAAGTAGGGATGTTAATGTCTTGGGATAAACATCCCAGTTTACGATGCTCAACCTTCATTTGTTGGCACTTTGGACATTTGGCACAAATCCCGCAATATCCTTCTTCATCCCATTCCACCAAAACAAATCCATCAAGTCACAGTTCATCTTGGTGGCTCCCGTGTGAATAGAATACCAAGAACTATGGGCTTCAATCAAGATATGTTCCCTCAAGTCATCCACATTTGGACATATAACCGACCTTGATATCAAAGAACACTGTCTCCCCCTTGGGAGAAAGCCTCAACAGACTTTTTAAGTACTGCTTCTTTCAATTCTACCAAAGTCGGATCAAGACAATTCTTTGTTTTAACATCAGCTACAAAAGATGATTCTGACCCTTTATGAACCATAACCCTACCTTTGGTGGAGTCTGCAAAACAAACACCCAATCAGGCCAATCTATTGTCATCTCGGGAAAAGTATTTTCTATCATCATCTACATGTGCAACACTACCCATCGATAGTCGACTAAGAGTATCCGCTACAACATTCACCTTTCCAGGGTGATATAGGACACTCATATCGTAGTCCTTTAACAATTCGATCCACCTTCTTTGGTGATGATTCAAGTCCTTTTCGGTAAACACATATTGTAAATTTTTATGATTGGTGAAAACATCAACATGGACCACATACAAATAATGCCTCCAAATTTGTAAGGAAAATACCATCGCCGCTAATTCAAGGTCATGGGTAGGATAGTTCTTCTCATGAACTTTTAGTTGCCTTGAAGCATAGGCAATTGCCTTACCATTTTTCATAAGCACACATCCCAACCCACTCTAGAGGCATCACAATATACCACAAAGCCATGTGTACCTCCTGATAAGGTCAAAATCGGAGCAAAAGTAAGTTTATCCTTCAACTCTTGGAAACTTTTCTCACAAGCATCCGACCATATAAACTTGGCTTCTTTTGATTCAAAGCCATCAATGGAGAAGAAATGGAGAAAAACCCATGAACAAATCATCTATAGTAACAGGCCAAACCCAAGAAACGTCTTATATATGTCTATGATAGAGGTCTAGGCCAACTCTTGACCGCATCAATCTTAATCGGATCCACCTCAATACCCTTTCTTGAATCAATATGGCCTATGAAGGATACATACCTTAACCAAAATTCACAATTGCTAAACTCTGAAAAGAGTTGTTGGTCCTTGAGAATCTAAAATAGAATTCTCAAATGATCAATGTGCTCATTCTCATTTCTCGAATAAATCAAAATATCATATATGAACACAATTACAATCATATCAAAGTATTATCTAAACACCCTATTAATCAAGTCCATAAATGCCACAGGAGCATTAGGTAAACCAAAGGACAAAAATGAAAATTAATAATGACCATATCGGGTTCTAAAAGCTATTTTCGGAATATCTTCCTCTATAACCCTTAATTGGTGACAACCCCACCATAGATCAATCTTAGAGAAATAACTAGCCCCTTGAAGTTGATCAAATAAGCCATCTATTCTCGAAAGAAGATACTTGTTCTTGTTGGTGAGTTTGTTCAACTGCCGATAATCAATACATATACAGTGTTAACCATCTTTTTTCCTAACAAACAACACCCGACAACCCCATGGAGAGATAATCAATCGGATGAAACCCTTATCGAATATGTCCTTTAATTGTTCTTTCAACTCCTTAAGTTCTGTCGGAGCAATTCTATAAGGAGGAATAGAGAGAGGTTGGGTATCAGGGAGAATGTCAATCCCAAAGTCAATTTCCCTCTCGGAATACTGGGTAAATCATCAGGGAAAACTTTCATAACTCTTTTATGATAGGACCGACTCAAGAGTAGGAGTTTCGGACTCAACATCCCTCACCCTCACTATATGGTGGACACAACATTTCAATATCATTTTCCTACGTTTTAGGTAAGAAACAAATTGACATCTAGCCATAGAGTTCCCTCCCCCCCTTCCACTCTAGGATATGCTCATTTGGGAGTTGAATTTGACTACCCGAGTTTTACAATCTATAGAAACGTAACAGGAATGTAGCTAATCCATCCCAAGCATGACATTGAAATCTATCATGTCAAGCTCTACCAAATCTATTAAAGTAACTCTATAGGATAAGGAAATGGGACATCTTTTATATACTTTCTTAGCCACCACAGAATAACCAATAGGGATAGAGAAAAATAAAGGATCTAACAACACATCGGGAAGCACATCAAATCTCGTGTCACGACCCATGAGTACCCCCAAGATGTGACAAGGTGTACTCAACCCCGAAAGGTCTAATACAAGACCTTAGCATATCATTACATAAGATAAATGAAATGATGCGCAAAATTTAAAATATTATCCATACAATAGAAGCCTTTTATAAAATCAAGCGGAATCTAAACTTGTCTCAATTATCCATCTAATACAATCTTTGAATAAAAAATAAGTTAACAATCCTTTCAACGTCATCCGAATATGAAATGACTAGAAAGAAACTACTAATGACTCATACGTCCTCGAATCTCGAGGACTCAGCACAATCTAGGAGAATAGTCAATCCAAGTATGAACCAAGAGAAGATTCTCTTCAGAACCGGAACCAACACTTTGTCAAAAATGTAGTAAACATGGGTTCGTACAAAAATGCACCAAGTATGATAGCCATGCATAGAAACCTTGAAAACATGCTAAAAATGACCTTTTAGTTGAAAAACATGCATTTACCAAGTTTGAGAATCATCATGCACTTTACTATAAAAGCATATGTCACGAGCATATTCAACATATAGACTATCATAGCATAATAAAGCCATCTCATAACTAACTCTAAGTTATACTTGTGCAATGTATAGTTAAGATCCCATAATTCCATCTACACGAAGTACCACTTTTAGGCCACCATAATCATACTTACCATTCTTTGATGTTATCCTTAGTTCATACTCATAGACAAGGAAACGTTCATATTTACTAAGTCATATCAAGGAAAGCAACTTATGGAAACAATCCACATTAAGCATACTTCATTACTAATAGCCTTCATATCAACATACTTAGTAGCATCCTCATAAGCATATTTCATAAACCATTATAACATAAAAGGAACACACCATAACTACTCTCAAAATCTACATGTGCAATGCATGGATGAAGTACAATACCCCCACCCACACTAAGTTGAGAAGCCATAGTTCATAATCATTCATTATGGGGGTAAGCCTTAACCGACATAGACCATGTGAGCAAACCATGGAATCCGATGTTACCCACACCGAAAAAGGTGTCCTACTTGCCTAAGATTGAACCATTAACTTAGCTTAGGTGGATCCAGTAGCTAATAACCTCTGAGGGCACATAGTTTATGGGATAAGGATATTGCTACTAGATATTGTCATGACCCGAGCATACACCCCGAATGCAACACAACGTACAAGACTCTGAAGAGCCTTATGCAAGCCTCATAGCATTCATAACATTCGATATAAGGAAATGGTACAAAATTAAAACTTTTCTTTAAATCCATAAAATAGAAAAAATCATTTAAAACAACGAAAGTTTACTAGTCTCACATGGCCATCTAAAAACAATCTTCGAATCAAAAGTAGGGTCATGACCCTTTACAATACGAAGTCTAAAAAGAGTCTAATAGAATGAAAGACATGAAACATCAAAAGTACTTGTCCTCGAATCCATGAGGACATACCACTAGCCTTGGAAGAACTCAATCCAAGCTTCAACTAGAACAACTCAACTAACTTCCCGGAACCTACACTTTGTAGAAAAATAAAAGAAATATTGGTTAGCACATTTAATGTACTAAGTGTGACAACCATGAAAAAACTATGCTTAAAATGGACATTTTAGTTGGAAACCATGCATATGCCAATTTTGAGAAAACTTCATGAACATAGGAATAAGAGGCATAAGATACAAGTATAATCAACATACAAGCCATTTCATCACTTTAGAAAATAATGAACATGTAAGACATTTCATCGTATTAAAGCCTTCACCTTAAGTAACCCCAAGCTATACTTTGTACAATGCGTGAATAACATCCCATACCACCATTCCCACTAAGTACCACATTAAGGCCACCAAAAGTGAACCTACCATTCTTCCTTTTCACCTTTAGACAATACTCATACTTAAGGAACATAAACATTTCATAAGGCATGACAAGGAAGTAACTCATAATACAATCCAAGTAAAGCATGCATCATCACATTAAACATAGAAGTCAGCATTCTTCATTAGCTTCATTAAGAGCACTTTCATTCATTAGTCATTAGAGAACTCACTATAGCCCTCTCAAAGCCTACTCGTCCAATGCATGGATAGCATCACATACACCACCCACACTTCATAGAACTTCACAAGCAACCATAGTGAACATCTTACATGATGGAATAAGCATTAACCTACATAGACCGTGAGAGCAAACCATGGAATCCTTTGTCATATGACCCCACACCGGAAGAAGGTGTCCTACTTGCCTAAGGTAGAACAAAATACATTTTAGCATAGGTGGATCCACTAGTTAATATCCTATTTGGGCACATAGTTATGGGATAGAAAGATGTTCAGTGGAACCCTAACCTAACGTTGGGAGAGTTTCCATCTCACCATATCCACTCGGTTCTTAGCCTTCATTCCCATAGAGAATTTCCTTCACAATACATTATTGTACATGAGAGGAATACCATTGGCCTATCGACCCAAGTTACATCATTACACATGAAAGGAATGCCATAAGCCTATCAATTCATGGCACATTATTAGGGTAGCTCTTGAATCCTCATGAAAGGAATGTCATAAGCCTATCGATTGATGGTTCATCATTACATTATTATACACCTGAAAAGAATGCCATAAGCCTATCGATTCATGGTACATTTACTCATTAGGAAGGGAATTCCATTGGCCTATCGATTCAAGAATCGTCATTACATTAGTTCATTGGCTCATTATGAATGGAATACCATTGGCCTATCGATTCATATTCATTAAGTCAATACACATTCATTACACATTTATGAAAAGAATGCCATAAGCCTATCGATTCATATTCATTAAGTCAAGACACATTCATTACACAAGAAAAGGATGTCTAAGCCTACAAATTCAAGGTACTTCAATCAAGAGCACATTCATCAATACAAGAAAAGGATGACTTAAGCCTACCAATTCAAGATACATCAATCCACTTTACTTTCATTTATACAAGAAGAGGATGCCCTAAGCCCACCAATTCAAGATGTAACATCACATTATAAAACCCTTCACATTCTAGCATCATCATTCATGAGTGTTAATGGAGAATATGCTTTCAATAATAACACAATTACATTCTAAGCATGATAATACTGCTTTCATTGAGAACACACACATACACTTAAAATCATGATCATACATAGATCCTTCATGAAATTTCCCTCTAAGGCTATGAATTAATCTCAACCCAAACATCTAGAATAATGCATTAGATAAGGAAATTTACACGATTCAATAACTAATTTAATATAAACATAAACAATTCAACATGCTTTCATGATCAATCAATTCATAATCACATTTCACAACTTAGTATTTTGGGGGAAACATGGGTTCATAGGAGAAATTCACAATAATTCATCATTAATTCAACAATCCATTCATAATTCATCATATATAAAAATTTGAAAATGTTTTGGAATTGAACCCATGCATAGATTGAAAACCCTAGGTTTTTGGGGGAATTTGGAAACTTGAAATCATTTTTTGATAGGTCCCCTTGAATGAAACTTAATCAAGGATGAAGACTACCATACCTTTAAGGAAGAAACTCCACAAAAATTGAGAGTTAAATGTGAGATCTTGAGCTTCAAAGCTTGACTCCTTTTTCTCCAATGGTGGTTTCTAGAGAGAGAATATTTGGAGAGGGTGGGAGGTTTCTATTTTGTGATTTGAAGTAGTGATTGGAAAATGTGTTTTATTACTTTCAAAAGCCTTAAAATACTTTAATTAATAAATAATAACTGTCCCCATCCCCTAACTAAATAATTAGGAATTTACCATACCACCCCTCAACTTGCCCGATTTAAGACAGCACACACCAGTGGTGACCCATGACCTATGGGCTGTAGGTGGGCTCACGCCCCGTCCTGTAGGTCCGTGGTTTGGGTCTGAAGGTCATCATTTGGGACCTTGACCAACGGAAGCCATCCAAGGGGCATGGATGGACCAACGGGGCATAGGTCCTATCCGTAGCTCCGAACATTTTTGGCAACTTTGGCTAGTTGGGGCATCCTTGGGGTTAGGCTTTAGGGTCCCCCTCAAGGACCCTAGGTTGCTCCTTGGGGGGTCTTACCTTGACATTTAATCCCTAAACTGGTCAACCTAATCTCGGGACATCACTTTACAACCTAAAATCCCATATCAAACTCAAAAACGAACTCTTTAGGCTATAGTTTCACTTACTAGTTTTCCGGGTCGTTACATTATATCCCCCTTAGGAACATTCCTCCTAGAATGACACTTTAAACACTTTAAGGAATAAAGACTCAAGACTAGCAGCCCATCATGCATGCAACATCTAAAACATGCACAAAACTAGGAGGAAACATTAACTCCATCTCAAACATACTTAATGCAACACAAGAAAGTAGGAACTACATCTACAAACTCATTATGCATCAAAACTTCAACATTTCTCATTTCATTGGAGGAACTACCTTCTCCAACACAAATCATGCTCATCATAACATTATTAAGCCAATTATGCCATTTCTCTCAAAAGCACATTTAGGCATGTTCAAAAATTCACCCCATGAAGCATATAGGCAATTCATACTAAATGCACTTCAACATGAGAAACATAATTAATAAAAACTCATTTTCTCATTTAAGGATTAATTCATCAAGAACATGCATAACATAAGGAGACCATGGAAACACATAATCAACATGACTCCAAAACATGAAACAATCTACAAGGAACTCTTGGTCTCAAGCTTGAATAGGAATAGAAGGAAAAAGATAAGGATATCCGAACTTTCAACAACCTTACTATTCAACATAACATCTCCCCTTAAGGAGCAAACCCAAACTAAGGCTAACATGAAAACAACATAGGAACTTCAATACAACATTCACAACTATAAGAAACTATCAACATACCGGTGCCTTCATCCGGAAGATCTCCTTTGCCCTCTTTAGCTTGAAGTACATAGATTATTTTTTTTGAAGAATTAGGATCCGGGCCATTAGAGAAGATTATTTGACCTTTCTTCTCTTGGCCGTAAGAGTAGGGAAAATTCTCACTTGATGATCATTCTTTCAACAACCATAGGACCCACTAGTACAGGCTAGGCACTTCCCATAGTGTTTCCTTCCACCATTGGTGCAAATAGGTTTAGGAAATGGAGACACATTTCCTTTCTCTTGGTTAACCCTAGAAGTGCTTGAACAATATTGGTTAAAAGCTCTCTCTTTGAACCTTGGTTTACCTTGCTCATCGGACGTAGACCTCTTCATCTCCCTATTCTTTTTCATAATTTTGACCTCCTCAATTTGTTGAGCAAACACTATAAGCCTAGAGATATTCATGTCATCATGGAGCATTGTCGTACGACCCTCTTACTCAACTAGGTCGAATACACTCGTAACAAATCGACTCATCTCATCCCTTGGGTTAGACACCAAAGATGGAGCATACTTAGATAATTGGATAAATTTCGAAGAGTACTCTTGCACACTCATGCTACCATGTCTAAGGTTGATAAATTCTTCTACCTTAAACTCCCTCTTATCATAGGGAAAGAACCTACCAAAGAATGATTTCTTAAACTCCTCCCACTCTATAGGACCCGCTCCTATCGACCTATTCTTTTTCCATTGAGTAAACCAAAATTGGGCAACATCCTTCAATTGATAAGCGGCTAGTTCTGCTTTTTCTATAGAAGTCACCCCCATAACATTCTCTACCTTATACACCTCATCCAAAAACTCTTGGGGATCCTCTCCCACCTTGGAACTAAGAAATATCGAAGGATTTATCCTCACAGAGTCTCTCAACCTAAAGGCCATAGTGCTCACAATAGAGTTTACATGAGTCTCAACACCCTTAGTAGCTGGAGCCATCATGGCTTGGGCTTGAGTAGTTACGGCTTGAGCCATCATCAAAAGAGCCAACCTAACTTCTTCATTGCTCATGGCCGGAGGATCAACCGGAACTTGATTGCCTAGAGGAACTTGGTCACATTGATGACTTTAAGGAGGAACTCCCTCATTCATAATATCCTCTTCCACCCTTCTTGCGTTAGCCCTTGCATTCATATCCTATAAACACAAGAGAAGGGTTAGGAAAAGGACTCTTATAGAGCTAAACTCTAAGGCACGACTTTAAGTATAATGAAAGAAATGTAGTTTCCTAACGTCTTATAGTCTCTCATTCATAAATATATCACGATTCACACCCATGAACAAGACTCTATTCAACGTGGCTTGTGAGACATCAATCCTAAAAATCATCCCAAAATCTTATGCTCTAATACCATGTTTGTCATGACCCGAGCCTACACCCCGGATGTGACATTGCATACAAGACTCTACAGAGCTTTATACAATCCTCATAGCATTCATAAGATTCGATATAAGGAATATGGTATGGAATTAAAACTTTTATCTAAATACATACAATAGGAAAACATCATTTAAAATAGCGGAAGTCTACCAGTCTCACATGGCCATATAAAAAAAATATTTGAATCAAAAGTAGGGTCATGACCCTTTACAATAGAAAGACTAAAGAGAGTCTATTACGATGAAAGACTTGAAACATCAAAAGTACTTGTCCTCAAATCCATGAGGATATACCATTAGCCTTGGAATAACTCAATCCAAGCTTCAAATAGAAGAACTCAACTCTCTTGCCGGAACCTACACTTTGTAGAAAAATAAAAGAAACATTGGTTAGCACATTTAATGTACTAAGTATGATAGTCATGCAAAAACTATTCTTAAAATGGATATTTGGTTGAAAACCATGCATAATCCAATTTTGAGAAAACTCATTAACCCAAGTATAAGAGGCATAAGATACAAGTATAATCAACATACAAGCCATTTCATCACTTAAGAAGATAATCAACAGATAAGTCATTTCATCACATTGAAGCCTTCACCTTAAGTAACCCCAAGTTATACTTTGTGCTAATGCGTGAATAGCGTCCCATACCACCATCCCTACCAAGTACCACATTAAGGCCAACAAAAGTGAACCGACCATTATTCCTTTTCACCTTTAGACAATACTCATACATAAGGAACATAAACATTTCATAAGGCATAACAAGGAAGTAACTCATAATACAATCCAAGTAAAGCATGCATCATCACATTAAGCATATAAGTCAACATTATTCATTAGCTTCATTAAGACCACTTTCATTCATTAGTCATTATGACATTAAAGAACTCACTATAGCCCTCTCAAAGCCTACTCATGCAATGCATGGATGGCATTCCATACTACCACCCACACTTCATAGAACTTCTTAAGTAACCATAGTGTACATCTCACGTTATGGAATAACCATTAACCGACATAGACCATGAGAGCAAACCATTGAATCCGTTGTTAAATTACCCCATACCGAAAGAAGATGTCCTACTTGCCTAAGGTCGAACTAGATACATTATAGCTTAGGTGGATCCACTAGCTAATATCCTATTTGGGCACATAGTTATGGGATAGGAAGATGTTGATTGGAACCCTAACCTAACGTTGGGAGAGTTTCCATCTTACCAAATATACTTGGTGCTTATCCTCCATTGCCATAGAGCATTTCATTCACAATACATTATTGTATTTGAGAGTAATGCCATTGGCCTATTGATCCAAGTTACACCATTACACATGAAAGAAATGCCATAAGCCTATCGATTCATGGTACATTATTAGGATATCTCTGGAATCCTCATGAAAGGAATGCCATAAGCCTATCGTATGATGTTTCATTATTACATTATTATACATATGAAAGGTATGCCATAAGCCTATTGATTACCGTACATTGACTCATTAGGAAGGGAATTCCATTGGCCTATCAATTCAAGAGTCGTCATTACATTAGTTCATTAGCTCATTATTAAAGGAATCCCATTGGCCTATTGATTCATATTCATTAAGTCAATACACATTGATTACACATTTATGAAAGGAATTCCATAAGCCTATCGATTCATATTCATTAAGTCAAGACACATTCATTACACAAGAAGAAGATGTCTAAGCCTACCAATTCAAGTTACTTCAATCAAGACCACATTCATCAATACAAGAAAAGGATGCCTTAAGCCTACCAATTCAAGATACATCAATTCACATTACTTTCATTTATACAAGAAGAGGATGCCCTAAGCCTACCAATTCCAGATGTAACATCACATTATAGAAACCCTTCACATTCTATCATTATCATTCAAGAGTGTTAATTGAGAATATGCTTTCAATAATAACACAATTACATTTTAAACATGATCATACTACTTTCATTGAGATCACACACATATACTTCACATTATGATCATACATAGATACTTCATGAAGTTGCCCTCCAAGGCTATGACTCAATATCAACACTAACATATAGAATAATGCATTATATAAGGGAATTTACATGATTCAATAACTAAGTCAATATAAACATAAACAATATAACATAATTTCACGATCAATCAATTCCCAATCATAATTCAGAACTTAGGATGTTGGGGGAAACATCGGTTTATAGGAGAAATTCACCATAATTCAACAATCCATTCATAATTCATCATATAAAAACATTTGAAAACGTTTTCGAATTGAACCCATGTATAGGTTGAAAACCTTAGCTTTTTGGGGGATTTTGGAAACTTGAAATCATCTTTTGATAGGGCTCTTTCAATGAAACTTAATGAAGGATGAAGACTACCATACCTTTAGGGAAGAAAATCCACAAAAATTGTGACTGAAAGGTGAGTTCTTGAGCTTCAAAGCTTGAATTCTTCTTCTCCAATGGTGGTTTCTAGAGAGAGAATATTTGTAGAGGGTGGGAGTTTCTATTTTGGGATTTGAAGTAATGAATTGGAAAACGTGGTTTAATACTTTTAAAAGTCTTAAAATACTTTAATTAATCAATAATAACCATCCCCAGCCCTGAACTAATTAATTAGGAATTTACCATACCACTCCTCAACCTAGGCGATTCAAGATAACACACCAGTGGTGACCTACGACCCATGACCTACGGACCGTAGGTGGGCTCACGCCCCATCTTGCAGTTCCGTGGTTTGGGTTTGAGGGTCATCATTTGGGACATTGACCCACGGAAGCCATCCAAGGGGCGTGGATGGACCTACGTGGTGTAGGTCCCATCCGTAGCTCCAAACATTTTTGACAACTTTGGCTAGTTGGGGCAGCCTTGGGGTTAGTCTTTAGGGTCCCTCTCAAGGACCCTAGGTTGGTCCTTGGGGGTCCGTACGTTAATGTTTAACCCCTGAACTCCTGAACCTATGCTCGGGACATAACTTTATAATCTCATACCCTATATCAAACTCAAAAACGAACTCGTTAGGCTCTAGTTTCACTTACTAGTTTTTCGGGTCATTAAAGATACCCATCCTGAACTCACGTATGGGCATCCATTTCATGAGATTACTACTAGAAACCCCACCTTAACTCACGTATCATATTCCATCTCAATTAATATCCACACAATGCTTAGGATTATTCCCCATAGAGTACTTAACATTTCATTACTTGAGTTCATTATTATGGGATAAAGAGATTGCTACTAGATACCCCGCCTCAACTCATGTGAGGGCATCCATCTCATCCCAACATCATTCATAAGATAGCTCATAGATTTAATAGGTAAGAATAGCCTTTCAACCTAAGAATCCCCATATTGTGAGAAAACCTTTCACAATATGTCATCATCATTCATAAATGTATAATTGAGAATAGCCTTTCAATCAAGACATCATCATTATCATAATCATAGAAAATTCATTCATACTTCATTCATAAGTGTGTGTTTGTGATAATAGCATTTCAAAAACACCATAATTACATCCTAGTCATAATCACATTACTTTCAAAGTATTCATAAAGCATGTACATAACTATCATGATCATACATAATTCTCATAATTTGCCCTTCAAGGACCATGTATCACATTCAATCAACACACCTAGAATTACTACATTAGGCATGGATAATAATATGATTCAAGTAATCAATTCATAACATTCATAATTCTATAGCATTCTACTTGCATCAATCAACACCCACACGTAAAGATCCAATTTGAGAAAATAGGGTAATTCATGGATTCTTGAGGAATTCAACTTAAATCATATAAAATCATCAATATATTGATAAACAATTATAATTCAATCATTAGAATGAATTTTAAAGGAGTCCATGAGATTGAAGTCAAACCCTAACTTTTGGGTTTTCTAACTTTTAAATTGGGGGTTTTGGGGGAGCTCTATGGGTGAAGGCTACCCATATATGAAGATCTACCATACCTTATTGAATATTTACCTTGAATTTGAGGAGAAAAATATTTATTCTTCAAGTCGTAGCTTCAACTTTCTTCTTCTTCTTCCTTGGAGTTCTAGAGAGCGAAATTTTGGACAAGATGAACTCTTTTGGGTTTTGGGAAGTAAAGGAGTAAATGGGTTGGTTAATGAATTAAAAGGGCTTATATAGGTGTATAAAAACAATATAAAACGACCTCATTTAATAACTACCTAATTTGGAATTACCTAAAATAACCCCCACTTTAAAGTGGGGTGTTAGGCCTCATGACCAACTTCACTACCTGTCAAGGGCACCACGGCTCGTGGTAATGCTCGTAGTACCTTGACCACTATCCCCCTTAACTTTTCCAATCCACCAAGTGGTAAAGGCAACCCCACAAGCCTTCCCACGGTTCGTGGTCTTCACCATAAGCCGTGAAGGTGCTCGTGAAGGGGAGCCTTTCTTGGGAAGCTTTGTGACCTCACTTCCTCACCAAGCACAGGTTGCACCATGACTCGTGGTGGCCCTAATGGTCTTGAAGACCCTCGTGGTCATGGTGGATAGTGGCTAGGCACCATTTGGTAGCCTTGGCCCCCTTGCCATGGCCTTACCCATTCCCTTGGCCCTTGCCCTTAACTCTTGACGCTAACCCTCACATTTAGGCTCTAGTTTAACCTACTAATTTCTGAGGTGATACATCTCATAGTCACATAAAGGGTTAGAAAGTACAAAGTAGCTCCTGGATCAAGTAAAGCATACACATCTATTTGGAAAACTTTTAACATACCAGTCACCATGATCACCTCTAGTTTGGAGAGCATAGAATTGGTTTTGCTTAGAAGCAGTTGCACCTGAACCACTTGGACCGGATGAAGGGTAGAGTTGAGCCGTAATACAGTAGCTCCCCAATTCTTAGCAACCAAAGGATAATTTCTTATCTTGTGATCCAACTTTCCAAACCCAAAGCAAGCATTGGAACCGGCTAGACACTTACCCTCATGATTCCTTCCACATTTTGTACAAGTAGGCATCAAAGACCTATTAGCATCTCCTTGAGGTTTAGGGTTATAAACCCTTTCGTTGTTAGGCCTTGGAGGAGCATTTGAAGAACCTTGTCCAGAGGACTATTGTCGGAACCTTGAATGACCCCGTCCACCGGACCTAGAATGTCAATAGTTACCATCATCCACTCTTGCTTTCTTTGCCTCTCTAGATCTTTCCTTGAGCTTTTCTTCCTCAATTTGATGGGCATGCACCATAAGGAGATAAATGTCCATGTCATGGACAACCATAGCGGTGCGGCACTCTTTGACTACCACATTGAACACACCCTACGATCTTCCACAATGAAAAGAGCATATTTCGATAATTGAGTGAGACTCAAAGCGTATTCCCTTACACTCATATTTCCTTGCCTAAGATTAATGAACTCAAGTACATTGGCCTCTGTCATCTCAAGAGGTAAGAATCTATCAAGAAAAACACTTTTGAACCTTTCCCACTCTATGGGACCCACGTACACCGGCCTTTCCTCTTTCAATTGATTAAACCAAATATATGCATACCCTTTGAGTTGGTAAGCGGCGAATTCCACCTTTTCTATTGGAGTCACTCCCATAATAGCAAGTATCTTCTAAACCTCGTCGATAAACTCTTGAGGGTCTTCCTTAACTTTTGAGCCATAAAATTTGAGAGGGTTCATCCTACTAAAGTCCCTCACTCTAGTCACCGATGTACCCATATTTGGGTTCGCGGGGGCTGCCCTCTCTTTATTGGCTTGGGCCGTCACGGCCTTACCCAACACTTGGAAAGCCGACCTAAACTCAGCATTTGTTACATTCTAATTCAATGGGTCAATCGGGGCTTGAGGAGAAACTTGAGGAGGAACCTCTTGGTCAACATTGTCTCTCTCCATCCTTCTAACAGCCCTTCTAGTATTCATATCCTAAAACCATCGGGCATGACTTAAGAGAAAGACTTATAGAGTTAAAATCCATGATACGACATAGAGAAGTGAAGAAGTGAAGTTTCCTAACCATCTAATAGCCTCTCATTCATAAATGTGGCACACTTAACACTTATGAACAAGACTCTACTATAAGTGATTTGAGTCATCCTAGAACCATTTTAAACCTTGTTTTCTGATTACCAAGTTTGTCATCCCCCTAGATGTAACAAGGCGCATAAGTCCCTGAGAGGCCTCATACAAGCCACTTAGCATATCATAACACAAAGTGATAGAAAAGGTGTGGGGATTTAAAACATTTTCAACAATCAAAGTCTTTTTTTAAAACGAGTAGAAGTCTAACATCATTTTCTCAAACCATCTAACATAAGAGATAAATCTTGGGATGCAACCCATACATTAGTCCAACATGGAAAGAAAGACATAAAAGAGATAAAGGGGTGATGAATCCTCGAATTCTATGAGGACTCACAAAATATTTAATTCCTTGGTCAACTATTAACCTAGCCCCAATTGTGTGAATCCAGATCGTTGGACCCTACATTTGATGAGAATGTAGGCAAGACTATGTGTTAGTACAAAAATGTACTAAATAAAATAGTTAGAACACAAAGAATAGAGATAAACATTAGTCAATATAAGACATAAGGCATAATGAAGACATAATAAGCATCATAATGAAAGAGGAATACATCCTTAAGTAACCTCACTTAACCTTAGTTAAAACATAGGTCATCCGCCTCTAGTCAAGCTTACATCATGGAAGGCATATCTAGCAAAACTCAGAGCAAATTATCTTCATAACATAATCATATCATTCATACTTACTTTTAAAGGCATGAGGATTCACATTTATGCTTAGCTTATAAAGGTTAATGGGTATTCACCTCTTGCCTTACTTTCTTTAAGATAATGGGTACTCGGCTCCACAATCACATCATATGACATGGGTACTCACCTCCACATCATTTCATAATGATCATGGGTACTCGCCTCCATGCCCATTCATCATAGTAAGAACATGGGGAATCACCTCTTATTCAATTCTAAGGAGCATGGGAAATCAAAACATATCCTTCAATATGGAGGTCAAGGGTAGTCACCTCTAGCCTCATCATTCATTTAGCATTTTAATCTAAATTCATTTTAGGTGAGCAATACTTTCAACCTAGACTCATTCATGTGAGTAAACCTTTCACATTCATTCTCTCATGCCTAGCAATTCAATGTGGGATGTATCTCTTCCACACCCTCACATCAATTACAAACAATTCATATCATAACCTCTAATCTCAAAGAATCTACATTTCATGATCATCATCTACGCTTTATTCTCAAGAAATTAACATCATAAATCATCAAACCTACAAGGATGTATCTAAACCCATAAAGTTTCCCTTCATGGCATCAATCCAACTATATCAATTCTAGGATAGAATCCTAGAATAGGCATGGGTACATTTAATGTGATTCTAAAAACATGTAATCCTATAAATTCAATCCCAAACAACCATAATCCACTCAATTGGATGATTATTCAACATAACCTACAACATTGGAAGAAACCCTAACTAAATTGGGGAAATTCTTCTTCAAATTGTGGAATTCTGGGGGGAATCCATGAAAGGAAGGATTTCATGGATGAAAAACCATCATACCTTGATAAAAAAATCCCTCACAAGCTTGAAGATTGGAGACTTGACTTGTCCTTAGCTTTAATTTCTTCTTTCTTTTTCCTACTTCTAGAGAGAGAATATTTGAGAGAAGTTTGGGGTTTTCTTTTGGGATTTGAGAAAATGATATAAATGTGGGATTTTGGGGGTTAAAAAAAAACTTATACAGGTGTTTTAGACTTAGGAAAAACTACACCACTTTAATTTAAAAATAAAACTGGAAAGTCCCATTGTGCCCTCAACTCAGCCGCCCAAACTCCCCACTCGAAACCCCACCGATGGACCGTGGATGGACCTACGGTTCATCCTAGTCAAGCGTGGTCTGGACAGAGAGTTTTTCCCACCTACAAATCCCCTAGCCATGAGTTATTGGCCCATCCACGGGGTGTGGGTCCGGACGTGGCTACTGCCTTAGACATTTTTTAGGGTGTCCACCTATGGGGCCACCCACGAGGCGTGGTCTTACCCACAAGCCGTGGTTGGTCCCTCAGAGGTGACATCTTGGAGTTCTTACATGATATTCCCTCTATTTTGAATCTGGGGTATTATAATACCTTACCTATGTGTCCCCACAAGATGATTGTCTAGAAAGACATTAGCTAGTGGATCCACTTTAACTAAAATGTATGGTCCTTACCTTGGCAAGTAGGATAACCCTTTTCGGTGTGGGAGACATCGGGGGATCATGTTATAGCTTACATGGTCTCTATGTTTGTTAAGGCTTATTCCCCACATTAATAATAAACTGAGGTTACTCCAACAAGTATCTCATATGTGCTCAAATGCTTGAGTGATGTTAGCTTGCATTGACTATGGATTTATGACTTATGTTGTCTAACCCTTTTAAATCCTGTTTTTGCTTGGTCAATTGCAGGTCATGAAATGAAATGTCCCCTTTCAGAATGTTTTAAATATTTTATGCATAACTATCATAATTGGTACATTGTTTTTGTACTAACATTTACTATTGCCTACATTTCCCCAAATATAGGGTCCGACAGTCAGGGTTATCAGTTTCGTGGCAAGTGGTTGATTTTAAGATTCCTGAGCTTTGGTGAGCCGTCATGCTTTGAGGACAAATGTTTATTGTTTCACTTTCATTCATTTATTTCACTTTTGGATATGATGTATGATATACCGTGAGTTTATGGTATTTCTACTACATTTCACTTACAAGTTGTGTGTGTCTAGGGCCTTTTTATATTGATTTTTATGTGTTTTTATCATGTTTTGCCAGAAAGGTGTTCAGGACATTTGAAAGAAATGCAGAAACAGGGCATTCACGGAGGTGATCTACGGACCCTAGGTCCATTCACGGTTCGTAGATGATCACCGTAGATCAGCAGGCATGGTATTGAGCACAAATTAGGGAAATCTAACCAAGAGTGGAACCACGGTGCCCATTGACAGTCCGTAGATTGATCTACGGACCGTACTATTGATCCGTAGAGTGATACTGCGAGGGTTTCAGTACCTGATTTTTAAAGATTCTAAGTATGGAGCTACAGAGGGGATTGACGGATCGTAGGTCGATCTACGATCCGTACAGCTTGTCCGTCGTTTGCTTCAGAAAAGCTGATTTTTGGAAGCTGAAATATTTTCTAAGTCCCAATTGACGGAAGGGACTTACGGACCGTAGATCCATTGACGGTCCGTAAGTCGGTCTCGTGGATTGAAGACACGTACCTGAACAAAACTTTCCTTAATTTGTTTCCTTTTTTATTTAGGATTTGTTTTCTATAAATAGGATATGTAAACCTCGTTTTTGGGGGTTAGACACTATTATTCTAGTTTTACTTTGTAACTTTGGAGATTAATTTGCAACTCTAGCAATTATTGATTTCCCAAGTTCGTTTTGAATATTTTGGCTTCGCAATTCAAGTTAAATTTCTGGGTTTATTATTCTCTTGACGTAAGTTCATGATTTCTTCATCTACAACTATGAATTGTGTTCTTGCCAATATGAGTAACTAAATCCACAACTAGGGTTGATGGAACCATGAGCGATTAACAAAGTATGAATAGTAAATAAGCAATTCTTGAATAGTGTGTTGCATGTATTGATAATTCTTTCGTTTAGAAGTCTTTTTAACGGTGGCCAACGTTAGAACTCGCCTTCTTGCTACTTGTCGGACCAAGGAGGTATTCAACAAGAAAAGAATTATCAACATAGATTTAGTGTGATACTATCTAATAGGCTAGTGTCGATTGGTGCGAAGTAATAACTAATCCAAACATCGATTATGATGTCTAATATGAGGTAAAGGTAAGGGTTAGTAAATTATACACACATAGTTGGACCAAGGTGCAGGGTGAAATTCTCTAGATGCCGGACCAAGGATTTAGAGATACCTAACTTATCACTTTGCACGTAATACACTAGAAAAGGATTGCTATTACTAGGATTAATGCGTTATGAGATTGTGGGGAACACGTATACCCTAGTTATTTCTCTTATCTTGATAACAACCAAAGTTGAGTTTGATTATTGATTACTTATTAAGTTCTTATTATTTGTTTCACACAAGCACAACCCCCCTTTTATTACATGTTTCTTGAAATAATTTGACTAATTGAATATAATTTGTTGGTTAAAGTAAAGTCTAAACCATTTTCCTCGTGGGATTGATCCCAACCTACAAGTTGGGTTCTTTACTTGATAACGATCACTTATACTTCTGTAAGGAGGTGTAATTTGAGCGTATCAATGTATGGGCTAGGCCCAAATTCATTCTATTGTACTTGATGGCTATATTGAGAAAAGTGTTTCGGAATTACCTTTTTCTTTTATAAAAACTACTTAACTTGGACTATTGTTTTACTCTTATTGTTCAATTTCCTATGTTATGAAAGCTAAGTGGCTTGTATGGGGTCCTTCGGGGTTCTATACACCATGATAAATCTAAGGCATGTCTCCATGCTTCAAAAGTACATATTGAATGAGTACCATGTACTTTCTCTTATTTTAGTTTAGTCGGGTTTAGATTTATCTTTTGAGGTGGAGCCTATATCTATTTGTATAGGCAAGTCGAGAAGCTTAGGACATGTCATGGTTCAAAGTGTACACTAGGTGTAACATGGCGTATAGGACCCCGAGAGGCCCTACACAAGCAACATGGCATGCATCATACAAGATAGGAGAAAATCTAGAGATTTTTAAAGACTATTTCAAAGGATGAGAGAGTTATAAATTATTGTGGAAGTCTAACGTAGTATCAAACATATCTAGTACATCAAGAGTGATTAGGACGTAACCCGTACATCACATATATTACTGAAAGTAAAGACAATAAGAAATAACACTCAGTCCACAAAACATGAGGACTCACCAATCTTCAACTGTACTAAAGTGATCCCTAGCCACGGAGATGTGAATCTTAAGCATCCAACCCTACATTAAAGAAAGAATGTAGGCAAGAGTATGTGTTAGTACTTGGGATGTACCAAGTATCATAATAATGCATAAAAGAATGAAATCATGCTAAAAAGGACTTTTCGTAATATGCAACGACCAAGCTTTACCATAAAACCAAAAGGTTATAATACATGAAAAATAAGACATGGTGAATGCAAGCAAACTTCGGTAAAACATTCGTGAGATACTTCTTGAATAAACCTTGGTTAATTATTGCGGGAGATTTACATGTAACCGACATACATACCATGTGCGCTATAGTATGGAATCTAGTGTTTACTTCACATCGAAAAGAGGTGTTCTCACTAGCCAAGGTGAGAACCATGAACTTCTAGCTTACATGGATCGACTAGCTAATGTCTATCTAGACAAACCTATGGTGGCACATTGTTTATTGGACATGGGTAATTGCCACTTGTTCACTCGGTGCTAAGCATAAATCCAACAAAATGCTCATTATTCTTAACCTTTCTTATCATTCATGAGACATGGGTAATCGTCACTTGTCTTATCATTGGAGGTCATGGGTAATCCCCACTGGCCTCAATATCCATGGAAGGGCACATCAAGTAGCCAATCCAAGCTAAGTTTTATTAGAATATCTCCTTAAATTTTTATTCATTTTAGGTGAGCAAACCTTTCAACCTTACGAACATTTTATCTAAGAAATACTTTCATATCAACAACAACATTGATGCTTGACTCTCAAAACAAATCTTAAATCATTTTCATCGATTTCATAAGAACGTGTGCATCTTCACAAAACTCACGTTTTATGATTCAAAAGCTTCATCATATGATTAATTCTAGAAAACATAGATCATTCATGCGTTCACATGAATTTAACTCAAAATCATGCAATTAACTCAATTCATGCATAAAAAGACATAAATCGATCAATTAAACAATAATTTAAAAGAACCCATGAGATGGAGTAAAAACCCTAACTTCCATTGGAGATTCTACTATGAAAAATTGGAGAATCAGGAACCCTATGAAAGAAAGGACTCCAAAAGTGAATACAATCATACCTTGATGTATAAAGCTTACAATCAGTGGGCTCTGAATGGCGGACCCATGTATGGTCTGTGGGTCCAACTATGGGCCGTGCATCTCCACCGATGGTTCCAAGCATTGGCCATAAACTTTCCCGAAGTCTTGGACTCACCTATGAGACCTACCTACTATTCCTGCATAGGACGACAAACTGTCCTGGTGAACTGTTTAAAATATTGAAAATTTTATATTTTTGAAAATCTAGAACTGGCCAACTTTGTGTTGACCTACACACCATGTGTCAGGCAACGAGCCATTGGTGGCTCCGTTGGTATAGGCACTAGATATTGGAAAGCTGCAATTTTTCATCTTTTTGTATATAAACTGTTACATTGTCTCCCCCCTTGAAAATACTCATCCTCGAATGAGATTCAAGACATCATAAGGAGGGTAGGAACTTAATCTAACAGCCCAGCATAAATGAAGTCACATAAATACACATATCTGAGGAGGAACCATCGACTCCAAGCTAAATGATGTCCAAAACATCATATCATGAAGTCTATATGCAACTCATACTCAAGTGAACATAAGCATGAAAAAATCAATAAAAATAACTCTTTTTCTCAAAATTTAAGTGTTTCAGGAACATGCATAAATGATGAAAACATGGGCATATCTAAGACACATTACGCCTTTAGAGTAAAGCATGATGAACTGAGTATCTCTAGTTAGAGTACGAACAAAAGGAAAGAGATGAGGATAACGGGACATGATATCGGCCTTCGCCTCCTAATTAGCACTCTCAACTAACTGATTCCTCCAAAGAACCTTCACAAAAACTAGTTCTTTGTTTCTCAACCTTTTAACATGTCGGTCTAAAATATCATACGAAACTTCCTCATAAAAAACATTCTCCTTAACTCCCTAGCCATCTAAGGGAACTATAAATGTCACATCTCGAAGACATTAAGATACAAGGATAGGAAAATTGACTGCATTGACGCCAAATCATTGGGCAAATCAAGTTCATAAGCCACCTTACCAATTAGCCTCAAAATCTATTACGATATTTCCTTCTAACATCATCATAGAACTTTTATCTACTTTGAGCCATTTTAAACCTTTCTGTAATGAGCCGAACTTTCTCCATAGCCTCATGTCCCAATTCGGGACCTACCAAGGCAACTTCACCCATTTCGAACAAATCTATAGGAGATCTATACATCGTACCATATAGTGCCTCAAATGGAGCCATATCAATGCTTGAGTGATAGCTATTGTTATACACAAATTCAATCAAAGGTAGGTGATGATCCCAATTACCCTTGAAGTCAATTACACAAACTCTCAACATATCTTCCAAAGTTTGGATTGGGCACTCCGCTTGCCCATCAGTTTGCAGATCAAAAGGTTATACTAAGCTTCACACTAGTAACAAGAACCTTTTGGAAAGATTTCTTAAATAGAGAAGTGAATTGAGTACCACGATTAGAGATAATGGATAACGACACTCCATGCAACCTAACCATTTCTCTCAAGTACAACTTAGCATATTCCTCCGCCAAATAAAATATGGGAATAAAATCAGTCGATTTCATCATTCGATCTACAATAACCAAAACTGTGTCATATTGCAACTGGGTAAGAGGTCAACAATGAAATCCATATATAGATTTTACCACTTCCAAGTAGGAATGCTAATATTTTGGGATAAACCTCAGGGCATTTGCGTCTTCTCCATTCTTCTTCCTTTGCTTAAATCAAGGTTTAATTTCTTATACCCATTTGATTCTATTATCATTTTAGGTGTATTTTGTTATTTCTTGATGTATGGCTAAAAACCCCTATTCTTGGGGTGTGATTTAGCAAATATGTGTTGATATTTTTGTTGGGTCTTGCTTGCTGATAGGTTTAGTTTAATGGTGATTTAACCTAGCGGTTGTGGTTTAATCTAAAGGGTTTGTAGTTGCAAATACAAAGCCACCCATGTGTTTTCGGCTTGCCCGAGAGGGAGGTCACGAAACTAAGGCCACTAGACTGATGGCCTAAGGAGTTGATCGACATGAGGTTCAGCCCAAAAGGGTGAGCCCTAGTCTCATATCCTAACACTCAGCTCGAGAGAGTGAGTGGGGTAAGGCATATGCTGGTTTTCATGCGGCAAATGGGTGTCCGAGAGGAACACATTTGAAACGGGGTAATTTGCCCGAGAGGGAACTTATTTCCATTTAAAGCTTAGCTTAGTCACTATTATCTTACAAATTTCCTTTCAAAAGCATGTACCCACCTACTTATCTCAACTTGTGTTGCGGTCACACCCCAAGAACATTTCCCCATACTTGATTTTCTTGTTAATTCTTGTAATTTTTACTAATTTTGACAAAACCCCCAAATCATTATTTGACACTGTTGTGTCACCCCCTTTTATTTATTAAGTTTTTACTCGTTAATATCTTTAGCTACGACTACTTAGAGCTTAATTTTATTTTTCTATCAATTCTCAAAACCACTCCCTTAAGACACGACCCCAACCTTTAGTTGGGTTACTATACTATCGACGATCGTAGACAATCAAATCGTAGGTTATAGTCGTTGGTCACGATAAGCATCAATTACCACTAGTACCTACTGAAGGGTAAGGTAGATCCTGACGACTATTACCTCCATCATTCTTAGTAACAAAGGGTCAATTTCTTATCTTATTATCCGTCTAGCCACAACCAAAACATGCATTCGAACCGGCTAGATATTTTCCCTCATGCTTCCTTCCACACTTAGCACAAGTAGACAATGAAGATTCACTAACATTACCTCCTTGAGGCTTAGGGTTGGATACCCTTTCCTTGTTGAACTTCGGAGGAGCATTGGAGAAAACTCGACTAGAAAACCTTTATCGAAACATAGAACGGTCATGCCTATCGCACCTTGAATGTTAAAGTCACCATCACAGTTCTTGGCCCACTTTGTCTCTCTGGACCTTTTCTTAAGTTTCTCCTCCTCAATTTGTTAAGCATGAACCATGATGTGAGAAATGGCCATATCATTGATAAACATTGCAGTATGAATTCCTTAGTCACCCATATTGGACACAGCCAAAACAAACTTACTCATTCTTACCCTAGGATCAACAAGAATAATAGGAGCATATTGAGACAATTGTATGAACTTCAAAGCATATTCCTTCACACTAATATTTCCTTGACGAAGGTTGATGAATTCAAGCACTTTTACCTCCCTCATCTCAAGGGGACATAACCTATCAAGGAAAGCAACATTACGATATTTCCAATCAAAAGAACCCACATCTTGCGCTCTCTCTTTTTTCCATTGGTTGAACCATATTCGAGAACCATCCTCAAGTTGATTAGTGGTTAATTCCTCCTTTTCCACGGTGTCATTCCCATGATCATCAACACCTTATATACCTCATTAATGAATATTTAGGGATCTTCCTTAAGCTTAGAACCATGAAACTCTAGGGAATTCATTCTAGCGATGTCCCTTACTCTAGATACTATCGTGCTCATATTCGAGTTCATGGGGACCACAACCTCCCTATTGGCTTGAGTCGTCTTGGCTTGAGACAACACTCGAAAAATAGCCTAAACTTTGCATTCACCACTTGCTCGGCCAAAGGGTCGATCGGAATTTGAGGAGGAGCTTCTTGTTCCACATTCTCTCCCTCGTTCCTTGTAGTATATGCCCTTCTAGTGGCCATATCTTGTAAAGTATCGGATAGGGATTAGGAGAGAGACATTACAGAGTAAAACTCTATCGCACGACTTTATAGTAATAAAAGAAGTGGAGTTTCCTGAACATCTCATAGTATCTCATTCATAAATGTAGGATAGAGTACCATACCACCATCCACAATAGGGCACCAACATTAAGTCTCCTAAAGTAAACTTACCATTCATTTCCTTACACTTATAAGCCATATTCATACATAGAAAACATAACATTTTATAAGGCATGACAACTCAAGTATAGCATGCATATCACATTAAGCATTTAAGAGTAACATTCTTCAATTACTCCATTTAAGACACATTCATATCATAGCCATTAAGATTTAGAGATACTCACTATGACTCTCTCCACGCCTACTCGTGCAATGAATAGGTAGCATCCCATACTACTACCTACATTTTGTAGAACCTATCAAGAAACCATAATGACATCTCACATGATGGGAACAAGCATTTAACCCACATAGACCATCAGATCTTGTCATGGAATCCGGTTTTATAAACCCCCACACAGTAAAGAGGTGGCCTACTTGCCTAAGGAAGACCGGTTCATATAGCTTAGGTGGATCCACTAGCTAGCCCTATACGGGAACATAGTTTATGGGATAAGGTAGACGATCATTGAAACTCATTCCTAACTTTGGGGGAGTTTCCATATAACCAAATCCACTCGGTGCTTAGCATACATTCCCATAGAATAGTTCATTAGTTTGATATTATCACATAAGAGAGGTGTCATTGGCCTACCGAGTCCAATTACATTCATTAAAACATGAAAGGGTGCCTTGATCCTACCGATTTAAGGTCCATTTAGGAAAACTCATTAACTCCTCTTGAAAGGGTGCCAGAGGCCTACCGGTTCAAGTATCATCATTAACCTTCATGGAAAGGTGCCATAAGCCTACTGATTCCAAGGTTCATTAACTTCATTAATGGAAGGGTGCCGTAAGCCTACCGATCCCAAGGTTTATTGTATGCATGTGTGGAAGGATACCACTAGCCTACTAATCCATGGATTCAACAATCAACAATATAATCATTTATACAAGAAAATGATTCATAAGCCCTACCAATTCAAGGTATACTTTATATTGAAGAATCCTTCATACTCTATCATCAACATTCATAAGTGTCAAATTGAGAAATGGCCTTTCAATAATAACACATTCACATTCAAGACATGATCCCCTTAGTTTCATTGAATTCTCATTCATACAATGTCATTATAACACTTCAATTTCACATACTATGCCTTCAAGGCCATGGTCTCAATGTACATAATAAGTAAACACCTCCACCTTTCAGGTGGATCAATATCAAGTTAACAATTCTAAATCAACAAGTGGCTTCTCATATATTTCCTTTAAGGCCATAAACCTCACATACCAACACATCAACAATACACCATAAAATAAGCATGGGTAATGACATACTTCAACAATCTAAAGTCGTTTAAATAGGTTCTCTTCATATACATTCATTATCAAGGAACCCACTTCATAAAGGCATAAACTAGGAATAGAGAGAAATCATAGGTTCATGGAGTATTTTCATCTTAAATATTCAATATAACAACAATATTACCATAGTATGCCATTATAAACATTTCAAAACCATTTGGTGAAAGAACCCATGAGATTGAGTAAAACCCTAGGTTTTCATGAACTTGAAATCTTTAAAAGTTTACTTTGAAATTGACTCTAGGGTGAAAGCTAACCCTAGATGAAGGTTCACCATACCTTTTTTAAGATTCCCTAGGAAATTTTATGAAGAAAGCTACTTGAATGAAAACCCTAGCTCCCACTTCTTCTTCTTCTTCTTCCTTGAGTTAGAGAGAAATATAGAGAGAAAGAACTTTGGGATTTGATTTAATTTGGGTGTTTTGAAAATAATAAGTTAAAGGAAAGATTTAATACCCAAAACTATTTATATATATGATATAAATCATTCAAAAACAACCCCACTTAATAAAACGTTAAAACGAGATTACTTAAAAACCCCACACTTGGGCAACCACGTTAGGGACCAAGGGAGACTCTACGGACCGTGAAGGGGGACCACAGCCCATGAAGGTGCCTGTGGTCCCTAGGCAGTAGCTCCTCTTGAGATTGCCAACCTTCAACTGGCTACGATATCTGCACTGCCAACTCTACGGACCGTGGTAATGACCACTGGCCATGGAGTGGCTCATGTTGTTGAGGCAGAATCTTGTACTCAAGGCCTTGGTTCCCTCATGGCCAAGTAACTTCCACGGACACTTCTATGGACTGTGGTCAAGTCCACTGACCGTGAAGTGGTTCGTGAAGCCTTGGGGCAATACTTAGCCAAGGTTGGAAGCCTTGGCCTTTGGCTTAGGACCTTCTTTCCTTGGCTTGGAACAAGCCCTTGCACCCTTAACTAACATACCAAAGGCCTTTTTAACATGGAGTCTAACATGTGCCTTGACATTGACTCACTAAACTCCTTAGATCAGGACAACATTATACCACAAGAAACCTCATTACGAACTCAACACCAAGTCATTAGGCTTTAGTTTGACCTATTATTTTCCGAGTCGTTACAAGACCCAAAAGCACTTAAAGACAATAATTGTTGTCTTAAACAATGGCCAACGGTCCGTTGGTCACACCACAGACCATTAGAGACCACCCAAGTTTGGGCCTCCAACGACGGACCTATGTATTGTCCTTAGGTCCACCTACTGTTCGTGCATCTCTGTCATGGGTCCCACGTTTTGGTCCTAAAATTTTCCTAAGTCTTGGAATCACCTACAAGACCTACTTACGACTCGTGTATAGGACAACAAACCATCCTGGTGAACAATATACAAATACTGAAACTTTTTCATTTTTGGAAAACTTTGGTTGGCCGACCTACGGACCGTGCGTCAGACCACGAGTTGTTGATGGCTCCATTGGTACTAGTACCAGATCCTATATCCTGGAAAGCTACAACTTTTCATACTTTTGAATTTGTGTTGTTATAGGACAAAGGAGATTACTTCAGTAAAGGTGTAGTGGAAACACTATTTAGTTGGTTAGGCGACTTGGAAGACGAAGTAAAATATGCATGGTAGATATTCTAAACTATTCGAGGCTTCAGGAAATTTCTTTTGCTTTATGTTTGAGGATGAACATGGTTTTTAGTGGTGAACACTGTAATGACCCAATTAGACATTTTTGGCAAGTTTCTCGAATTCACCATTTTGCCGCTCCCAATATTAATCCCGTGATTTTTTGATTGAGTTTTGAAAGTTGATTTCAAACTTTAAGTTTTAGGTTTAGAGTTTTTAAAATTTTGACTTTGAAAGGGTAATGTTAATAAAAGAGGTTTTTGGTCTCTTTGGAGTTTTGAGTGTCAGATTAGAACTCCAACAATTCCATTTGTCCCGCAATGTGGAATTTGTGTCTATGAGAGTTGTTTGTTTAAGATTCAGAGTCTTTTTAGGGATTTCAGGTCCTAATTTTTGGAATTATAGAAATTTAGCCTTTGGATTAAATTTGGGCAACATTTGTTGTTCAGATCCTTTGATCTGAATTCCGAGAGTTTTGTTGGATTTGGTGGATGTTTGTAGGCCTAGATGAGGTCTTGGTTGATTCTTTGAGAGGTCCCTGATTTGTTTTAGCTTTTTCGGAATTGAGTTAGTTTTTTTTGTTATTTTCACAAATGCTGGGTCAAGGAAACCTCGAATTTGTATTCGATGGGTTCATTAAGTCCAGAACATCAAGTATAATGGATTTTAATACATAGTTTATATGCAAGGTTCCTAACAAATAATGTAGGTCGTTTCATCGATTTTTAGTTTGGATGTTTTGCTGATTTCTGGTTCTGGTACTCGACCATCTTTGGTCATCGCGATCATGAGGATCCGTCATTGCGATCACATTGAATTTATTTGAGGTGCATCGTGACCGCGATGGACAAATTTAATGAGTTGACTATGTAACTCATCGCGATTGCATGACTCTAGTCGTGATCTTGATGAGCATGTAAGACCTTATGAGACTTTTCAGAGTCTCATATGCCGTGTAGCTTCCAGGGTGTATGCTCGGGTCATGACAAACATGGTATCAGAGCACAAGATTTTGGAATGGCTTTTAGGATCGATGTCTTACAAGCCACGTCTAGTAGAGTCTTGTTCAGCAGTGTGAGTCGCAACACATCTATGAGTGAGAGGCTATAGGACGTAAGGGAGCTACACTTCTTTCATTATTCTTGAAGTCGTGCCATAGAGTCTAGATCTATAAATTTCCTTTTCCTAATCCTTCTCTTGTGTTTATAGGATATGAATAGAAGAAGGATGCCCGCAAGAAGAGTGAAAGAGGAGAATGAGAATGAAGGAGTTCCCTCCCCAAGGTCCTCAAGGTGACCAAGTTCCTCAAGGCAATCAAGTTCCGATTGATGCTCCGGCCATGACTAATGAAGAAATTAGGTTGGCTTTTCTAACCTTAGCCCAAGCCATGACGACCCAGGTTAATAGGGATGTGGGGCCTAGAATGAATGCTAATGAGAGTACTATGGCTTCCAGGTTGAGGTACTTTGTAAGGATGAATCCTTCGATATTTCTTGGTTCCGAGGTGTGAGAGGATCCCCAAGAGTTTTTCGATGAGGTGTATAAGATAGTGAATGCTATGGGGTGAAATCTATAGAAAAAGCATAACTTTCCTCTTACCAATTGAAGGATGTTTCCCAAGTTTGGTTCACTCAATGGAAAAGCAATAGGCCTAAAGAATGAGAGGAGTTTAAGACAGCTTTCCTTGGTAGGAACTTTCCCTGTGAGAAGAGGGAGGTTAAGGTGGAGAAATTTATCAACGTTAGGCAATGTACCATGAGTGTGGAGGAGTATTCCTTGAAATTTACTCTATTGTCTAAGTATGCTCCATCTTTGGTGTCCAACCCTAGGGATGAGATGAATCGATTTGTGACCAGTGTATCCGACCTAGTTAAGGAAGAGTGTCCTATGACAATGATCCATGATGACATTAACATTTCTAGGCTCATAGTGTATGCTCAATCTGTAACGACCCAAGAGCACCTCCTAGTCGTTACCAGCGCATTCAACCTCTCGGAGGTCTTATACAAGCCCTTAGCATTCGTCATAAAATTTATCATAGAAAAATAGAGGAAAATTTAAAACTTTTTCATAATATAACACAAGACTTAAAAGTTACCTCATTTTAAACCTTCAATACAAAATCGGAGTACTACGTCTGAAGGTATCCATCTTAAAACAAGACTACCACACAAGAGGGAAATAGCCCTTACAATACAAAACAAACTACTATCTAGTACATTGAACTTAAGGGAACTCTTTAACCTAAAGGTCCTTGAATCTTTAAGGACACACCCGAACTCGGGGATAGTAAGCCAAGCTCATCACTTCTAGAAAAGGCCCTTTAACCACCACCACCTACACTTGGTATACAAAATATGAAGAAGAATAGTGTTAGTACAAGAATGCACTAAGCATGATAACCATGCGAAAACATGCTTTTAAAAGGGACATTTAGTTGGAAACCATGCATCATGACTTTTTAGAGAAACTACAAGAACATTTAGTACAATAGGCACAATATAAACCACATACATAATCATACACATGGAAACCATTCATAATAGCACATAGAGCCACTTATAACATTTTAGGCACATTCAATGCATACAATACATTACCTTCCTCTTTATCTTAACTCCTTTCCTAAAGCAACCCTTAGGGAATACTTGGTGCAATGTATCACCTTAAGGTTACCAAGGGTGAACTTACATATAGCCTTCATCAATCCAATCACATATATTCATAGATTCATAAGCACACCGTAAGACATAGTCTTCACATAGGAACCATCACCTAAGACAACCCCCAAGTCACACTAGTGCAATGTGCAAGTAGCATCCCATAATACTACTCCCACCAAGTGTTCCTAGGATGCCACCATAGACTACGCACATCATATTCAACAAGTCATAACATCTTCATTTAACATTAGACATTAAGACCAACACACATCATAACATCATATAAAGACTCATTCATTTACTACATCATTAGTCATAACCCATTTAGTTCATATCATAGGTGAACCACCCTCACAACCCCTTCACAAGCTCACTTGTGCATTATACACTTGGAGTCCCATACCCCCACATATACTAAACAAACCCATTAAGAAGTCATAAGTGTAATTCACATGCATAATCATACTTCATGTCTTCACATAAGTAAAGTCAACCTTAACATGCTTTCATATTAACATACATAGACCATAGTCTTCATTACATAAAGAGCCTAATCATAACCTCCCTTAGAGTCCACTTGTGCAATGCATAAGTAGGGTCCTTAGTCCTACCTACACTAATTAACTCTTCAAGAAATCATGACTTGAGTTCATAATCTTATCTTAGTTCATTTGTTAACGTTCGTGAGACATTGCCATAACCGACATAGACCATGTGAGCTACATGGAATCCGGTGTTCTACTCCCACACCGAAAAGAGAGGGTACTACTTGCCTAGGTAGGACCTACATACATAATAGCTATCTAGTGGATCCACTAAGCTAAGACCTACGGGGGCACGTAGTTCTGGAACAATGAGATTGCTACTAGAAACCTTGGCTTGCTAGGCGTGGAGGTTTCCATCTCATGAGACAACATCTATGTTGGGAAACCGGACTTGCTAAACGTGAAGGTTCTCTTGTGGGAAGCCGGACTTGTTAAATGTGAAGCCCCCACTCTCATTTTTCATGTTCACTGGGTGCTAAGCACCAACTCCCTTTTTAAACATCTTTAAGCCTTTATTTAACATTAGTTCATAAAGTAGGCTTTAGGGACTTAATCCCTCATATCATATAGCTCAAAGGTTTCTAAGATAAGAATGACCTTTGATCATAGAATCTACATTATGTGAGAATGACCTTTCACATAAGCATACCATATTCATAACATAGTCTAGTTTAGAGTACAATTGAGGAAACCTTTCAAGAGACTCACTTTCACTGGATTATCATAAGCCTTATTCATTCATTCATGTATGTATTTGTGTACATATGTGATAAAGCCTTTCAAATAAACACCTTTATGCAACACATATGCATACCTTGATAATCATACACTTTGCATGCATAATAAGATGTAAGCATATAAGAGTTAACCTTTCAATAGACACCATAACACATCATATTCATAGCTATACATGTAGAGTGTGTGTGTGTGCATATTGGTCCTCATAGTGACATAATGGCAACAACATTGATATTAAGTGCACTTCCCTTCAAGGGATCACAACACATTCACAATGTCCCCAAATCATGAGCAATTCACATATAAAGCCTTTAGGGATTATATACCACACACCCACACTTCATCATAGGAGACAATGACACATTAAACATTGAATAGGTACTCCTAACATGTATATGATCACACATTCATATAGGGGTCCTATAGGTAGGGGTCATTCCACAATAGTACTTAACATAATCAATCATGTAGACCACACTTTATCCCTAACATTATCATTCATATTATGCTCCTCATCATCAACACACTTTAAACATCATGCTAGCATTGAGGATTTCATACATAACCTTCATAGCACAACTTCATAAACATATGCATCATAATCATTAATTTAGTTCACATCTATTGCCTTCAAGGCCATGATCTCAACATGCATAGATAGACAAGAAGTAAACACTGCCACCATTAGTGGACCAAACCACACAACATCAATTCTTATACTATAGACTAGAAGTTAGGTCAACTTACCAATTCTCCAAGCCATGATCACCATGGATCAATCCTCAAAAATTCATAATCAATTGACATAGATAGCAATAGGAATTAACAATGTAATTCAATAACACAAACATAATCTAAGTACAATTCTATAAACAAAGGGATCAATCCATAACTTTGCCCATAAGGCCACAATTCTCAACTCAACAATATACCAACAATTCAACATGAATAATTATAGATAATCATAGGAAACATCGATACAATCTAATCTAAACATAATTTCACCAACAGAGAACATATTCACAAAGACCCACATCATAGGCCAATTTTTGAGAATTTGGGGATCATAGTTTCTTCAAGAATTCCTTTGAAAATTATCTTAAAACCCTTAATTCCACATTAATTCATCAATAGAATGATTAAGGAAATCGTTTGACAAGGGACCCATGTTTAGATTGAGAATTGGGAATTTTGGTCTTCGAATTACTTTTAAAAATCATTGATAGAACTCCTTGAATGAGAGTTTATTCAAGAATCAAGAGTTACCATACCTTAATTATTGAATACCCATGAGATTGAATAAGAAATCAGTTGAAAACCCATCTTCTAGCTTGAGCTTCATCAAGGTCTTCAATGGAGTTTTTGAGAGAATCTATTTTTGAAAGGGAAGTGTCAATTTGAAGAATGGTGTCTAATTCTAGGTTTTGGGGTTTTAACCAACTTAAAATACCCTAAAATAGGCAAAATAACCATTTATAAAAATTCCCCAAAGTACCCAAACCACCCCTCGCTTAGTTGGACTTTTTAAACAAGTCAAACTTGAGTTTTATTTTCGCAAATTTCGTTGTGGAAGGAGTCCGCGACTCGGAGGTGTTCCCAAAAATTCTGGATATTAAATTTTAAGACAGTAGAGTCCACGATATGTCCGTGACGCGGACCAAAAATTTGGCCCATGGTGGAGCTAGCCCGGCATGCTCCCTCCATGAGCATTTTCAATCTGCCTTGGCAGTTTGTTTGGCCAAGGGTTGGGGTCCTCCTCGGGAACCCTTATGGTGGTCCCGGGGTGTCTTACCCGGACGTTTTGACCCTAAAAATATTTCTTAAGACACTAGGGTCACCTCCACTGATTTTAGACTCCAAATAACACATAAAAAATGAACAACATACTAGAACACATCAACACGCAAAAGACTAGTTTCCGACCGTCTTGGTCGTCCCTTGACGTTTGACTTCCAAACTCTTTAAAACTGACTAAAAAGGCTATTCTTAATTATTTTACAAGTTATTAATGCATAAAACCCATGTGTGGCTCTACTTTATCCTACTTCATTTTGAAGGTTGTTAGACAATCTATTGAGGAGTCCAAACTTTAGAGAAAGTGTAGGGAGATGAAGAGGCCTAGGTTCGATGAACAAAGTCAAGCAAGATCCGAAAAGAGGCTCTCCAACCAAGATTCCCCAATGCTCAACCATGATATGGTGTTTAACCTTAAATCTCAAGGAGGGAATGGAAGTGGTCTTTTGAGAGGTCTAGATGTGCCAAGTGTGGGAAGCAACATTTGGGTAAGTGTCTTGCCGGCATGGATAGATGCTTTGGGTGTGGAAGGAAGTGTTATAAGATGAAAGATTGCCCAACACTCTCGGCAAAAGGAAGGGATGATAAGAAATCTTCTCTTGATGGTCCGGATCCTAATGCTCCAAGGAGAAATTGTTTCTATGTGCTTCGAGCTAACAAGGAAAAAGGAGCTCATCCGGATAAACACAACGGTATGTGATAGTTCCTTATAGTTGTGAATGTCTTGTTAAGGTTTATATGTTGTTTCCATTTTAACCTTAGTTGGGTTTACTCCTCAGTGGGGGATAGTATGTTGAATAGTAAGATTGTTGAGTGTTTTGACATCCTTATCTCTTTCTTTCTATTCCTATTCAACCTTGACACCAAGAGTTCCTTGTAGCTTGTTTCATGTTTTGGGAGTCATGTGTGATTATGTGTTTCCATGGTCTCCTTATGTTATGCATGTTCTTAATGAGTTTATGTCTAAATGAGAAAATGAGTTTTATGATTTATGTTCCTCCTGTTGATGTGCATCTAGTATGAGTTGTCTGTATGTGCTTTTATGAAGAAATTGCATAGTGTGCTTAATGATATTATGATGAGCATGATTTGATTTGGAGAAGGTAATTCCTCCTAATGAAATAATAAATGTTGAAGTTATGGTGCATAATGAGTTTGTAGATGTAATCCCTACATTCTTTTGTTGAATTAAGCTTATTGACGTGGAGTTGATGTTTCCTCCTATGATTGTGTGCATTATATTGATGTGTCATGAATTATGCTCTGCTAGTCTTGAGTCATTTTTCCTTAAGGTGTTTAAAGGTGTCATTCAGGGACGAATGTTCCTAAGGCGGGATAATGTATTGACTCAGAAAATTATAGGTTGAACTAGAGCCTTAACGTTCGGGTTAGTGTGACTTTTAGTTGATGTCTAGGTTATTTCAGAACTAAAATGACGAAGGAAGAAGCCTAGGGTTCAAGCAAGGGCCTAAGATAGAAAGATAAAGTGAAAGAGACCTTGTTATTTGATAGACCTAGTTGGCGATGGGGCTGCTTGATCGCCCAAAGGGCTTTGCGAGTTGCCCTTGTGACATTGGGATCGCCTAGTGGGATGTCCTCATGACCTAGCTGCTGGAAATTTAGGTGAGCTAGGTCGGGGCTCGCCTACCAGGTTGGTGAATCGCCCATTGGTCCCCTACATCGCCTAATGAGATCCCCATTTAGGGAGCACAACGGAAAATTGGGTGAGCCAAGGGTCCACTTGGCGAGTTTCTTAGTGCCCTTGGCGAGCCATATGGTTCAAAAGGTGAGGTAAGTCGGGTAAGCTGTAAAATTTCCAGTTAAAACTTTAAGGGTCCTTAGTTCTTTTCCAAAGTTGAGTCCATATTATTTTACTTCTTTCCTAGTATTTATATAACTTTTTTAGACTTGAAATTCCTTCAATTAAGCTTCGGTCGTACTTCTGATGGTGCTGAGGCCCATAGATTTAAAAAGAACGAGCGCCAACAGTTAGAGGAGGCCACAAGGGTGTTGATACTAGACGAGGAGATGAGATAGCAGCGGGACAAGAAGATAGGTGTTGGCCCATCCAGTGGTGTGAGCACTACTAAGAGTGCTGGGAGAGTTGATGTGAGCACTACTTAGAGTGTTGGGATAGTAGATGGGAGCACTACTGATGGCGTTTCGAGTATTGATCCAACGGGCTCTGAGAAACCGTACCCACTCACATCTTGAGTGGTCTTCGGTGCATATGCGCCACAAGTTTGCTTCACCCGATCGTTTACTTTTGTTTTTTTGTGTATTGGGGACAATTGCACTTTATTTTGTTAGGGGTAGGGTAAAGGGAATGTGAGTGGTAGAGTGAAGTCTGAGTAACCCAACTTATAATCCTCTCTTGGGGTTTTCTTGCTTGTGTTCATTTCCCCCAAGAGACTGTTTTAATTTCTATTGAATCGACATGTTTAGGAATGTATGCGTAGGAGTAAGTAGAAAAATAAAAAGCATGATGGCATAATGAGCATGAATTTGATACCCAAAAGCATTGAAATGTGCTAGATCTATAGTCTTGATGAGTTGATGAGTTGGATCTTAATATGATAAGATAAAGAACCGTTTTGACCTCATGACTTAAGCTAAAACTTGAACTAGGTAATCTGATAATAAAACAATGTGCCAAGAGTGTGTGAGAAAAGTTGAATGTTCAGACAGTATGTGCCATTGTAGAACTTGCTCTGTTGGTCCTGCTAAGATAATCTAGGCTAGAAGTTAGGAAATGATCATAGGCCCTTGTTCAAATAAGTCCACTCAAGCATAAATGATCCAACCAAATAAAATCAATGTTCCCTTTGATCCAAATGTTTGAGCCTAATATAGACCACTTCTTTCAATTCACCTAACTCACCTTTTCTAAAATAATTGTTTTGGCCCTGGTCCCTCCTTGGACATGTGCACCTTGACTTAGGCCAAAAGACTAAGTTGAGGGTAGCTAATTCAAAACGTTACCTTGATCTTGGCCCTGGTCTGACATCGGATATTGTGCACCTCAACTAATGAAAAATACATAAATTGAGGGTGGCTATGAAAGAGGAAACCGAAAGAAAAAGGGTATGAAAAGGGTTATGTTTTAAAGAGAAAAATAGAAAAGATAGAACAACATGTGACTTTGTGCAAAAGAATCAAAAATATGATAAACAAATGTGCTGAAATAAATAAAGAAAAATAAAGTGAAAGAACAAGAAGAAAGTGAAAAATAAGAGCCATAAAGTCAAAAGTCACATCTATGTTGAAAAGAGTTAAGGGAAAGAAAGTAAAATGAAAGGATGTCAAAAATAGGCTGAGAAAAGAGGTAAAAGCCAATGTAATGTCAAGGAGGGCAGAAAGTCACAAAAAGTACCCAAATATATCCTACCTAACCCTGAGCCTACGTTACAAGCTAAGAAAGTCCTATAGTGATCCTAGAAACTAGTTTGGAGACTCTATGCAGTGAAAATAAGGGCAAGCTATGGTATTGAGCACTAAATGTACTTGAAGTCACTTTTGAGTGTGAGTGTTGAATGAATCCTAAAACTCAAAATTCATACATATTGTGTGAAAAGGATTTCGTTTGAAGTGAGGGCACTAGTTATATTTTTGGAAAGTTGGTGCCTTGGCGATTGTGAAAAGTGCATGTTGTGGTGTCTATTGGTCGATCTTTATCATATCTTGATCTGCATGAGTTAGCTTGTTTAGTCTAGATAAAAAGGCTTGCAGTAAATGAGGGATTTGAGAGAATAGATAGCCATGTGATTGATTGAGTTTTAATGGTTGCTTTTGCACAAGTGTCGTTTAGAGTGTTAGTGTGTCGCTTGAGGACAAACAACAAGTTTAAGTTGAGGGTGTTGATATACCGTGAGTTTACGGTATTTTTGATACATTTCACTTAAGAGTTGTGTGTGTCTAGGGCCATTTTGTATTAGAAATAATGTTTTATGTGCTATGTTTGCAGGAAATACGCATGGACGCGGTTGAGTGAGATGACAACTAAAATTATGCAGAAGGAGCCACCCATGGATGTGGTCCATGGACCGTAGGTCCTTTGATGGTCCGTCGATGGGTAGGCGTAGATGGAGCATCAAGGAAGTCTGACCAAGTGTGGAACTACAGAGCAACTGATGGACCGTAGGTCAACCTACAGGCCGTCCTGCACATCCGTCGAATGAATTCAGAGAGTTGAAGTTCCAGTACCTGATGAAAAATCCTAAGTGTGGAGCCACAAAAGAAGAATTGTATGCCCTGCACGTCCGTCGTTGATGATCTTAAAGTGAAGGTTCCAGTCCCTACCGAAAAGTTCTAAGTGTTGACCAACGGAAAGGGACCTATGGACCGTAGGTCGACCCACGGTCCGTAGGTTGAGTCGTCGATTGATGCCACATTCTAGATGTTTGTTTCCTTATTTTGTTTCCTTTTTGTTTAGGACATGTTTTTCTATAAATAGAGTATGTAAACCACGTTTTTGGGGGTTAAACATTATTGTTTACTTTTAGTTCTTGGTATTTTGTGGAATTAACTTGCAACTTAAGCAATTTGATTTCCATATTTCCTATTACAAGATTTTGACTTTGAAATTGTCACGACCCAAGCCTAGGGCCTAGACGTGACATGGCGAATGAGGAACCCGAAGGAACCCCAAACAAGCCTCTCAAACTTGTCATCACACTTCATCGGTCGCGGAAGTACATTCAACATTTATTTAACGG
>JAKRZT010003404.1:0-42250 GCA_029582215.1 Solanum sparsipilum
ATTCAAATAATTATGAAACTTATGTCAACTGAGTAATCGAATTATATTGCATTATCGTCATCAATTCATCAGTCATAGTCAACATAATTTTATGCTCTTTTTTTTTTCTAGGATAACTTAGATTTGTTATTCAAAGGGTGAAGGTGACCATATTATATATATATATATAGAAAAGAAAATTATCATCGTCAGTCATAAGGATAACTGTGCTTTTATTATTATTTTTGATTCGATGATTTATTGAAAACAGTCCTCCGACAAAGGCATGGAAAAAATCTGGATATATTTTATCTTTTTCAGACCTCACTTGTGAGATTATATTGAATATGCTTTTGTTAATCATAGGTAGAGGTGGACCAACATTTGAGGGAGTGGGTGCACGTGCACCTGTTAGCTTTAAATTTTTTTATATATATATATACATACATATACCTTAATACGGATCATATAATTAAATGTGCACCTTGAAAAACATAGGCAAGACCATTCAACTATAGATTGAACTATGTTATGTTTATATAATTATATTCATACTTGTATAATCATGTTAGAAGTTTTAATTTCTATGAGTTTCCTTAATTATGTTTGTAATTATTTCAAACTATTGATGTATTTTTATAATTTTATGTTATTAGGAGTATATTATTATTATACTATATTGTTAATTAAAAATTAAAGATCCATGGGACGTATCTCGACTCTTACGCCTCGCATATGCTAAGTAAAACGTCTCATCTCATGCCCCTGCCTTTTAAAATATTGATCATTATACATTTGCATTGATTTCCCCTAATTAAATTTTGCCAATAAGAATTAAGTAGCTAGAATTGGCTAAAAATAATATTAGATGGAATAAAATAGTTTAAAAGAAGTTATAAAAAAATAAAATAGGTGGAAACTAGTCAATCATTAAGCAAAAGTCAATAAATATTTTTAAATTATATAAAACACAGTGGCAGAAAATCCTCCTCGGATTGTCTTACCCTGTAATTATTTTTTGTTTGTTTCATTTGAATAAAATTAATAAATGAACAAGGATTAAACTGGACACTAACCTAACATAATGCAAAAGTAGACAATCCTGTTTATAAATAAAAATAGAAAATTAATCAGAATAATAATTGTGTCTTTAATTAATCAGAATCAGATCTAATGCTAACAAGAATATGAATTGAGATGGAATGATTGAATACCTTTACTTTTCATCAGAGATTTTATATTTGTAATTTTCAAAATGAAAAAAATCTTATTAAAACTACCACCTCCAAAAATGAAATTTATACTATGGGAATCCAAAATGCATCACTAAATTATCAAAATTAAGTTGTTTCCTAAATCAATTAAATCTTTCTTTGAGTAATAAATAGATTTTCATTAAGATCGCATACATCAAATGTGTTTGCGCACATGACACAATTTGGAGAGCACTTGAGTTAAATCTACTTTAAATACTCTCTTCGTGATTCGATCGTGTTTACTTGTTCAATATTAATTTAGAATATCATTTAAATAGTAATAAATAAAATGATAATTTACTATATAATCTTTTGAAAATAATAAATTTAATATTTTTATAAATATATCGGGAAATAATTATAACTAATAATAAAGATAAATTAGGAACTAAGTAATAATTTTATTTTTTGATTTTTTTAATTAGACAAGTAAAAATAAATATCTGTTTTTTTAAAAATCAAAATTGAGAGATGTCCCCTCGGTTATTTTAGTGCAATTTTACGTGAAAAATATATTTGAAATTATTTAATTACATATTTATTAATTTTTCCTATAGTTTGAAATAATTCATATTGTCTCATCAATTAATAATTTCATATCAGATTTCAAGTCAAATAAATCTAGATATATGTATTTTTGCTACCAGATAAATTAAAATAGGGTGAGATGAGCAAAATAATCTATGTTTCTCAGATACATGTGAATCATACTAAATACATGTATATGGATAACAAAAACAATCCAGGTACATTATGTATATAGATACATCGGGAGAGAGAAGAGAGAGGCGAGCGAGAATCTCAGATATATGTAAATCTACTTAGATAATATATGTATCTGAAATAAATGACATCTAATTAAGTTTAACTTCATATAACTAAGATATATATATTTGGACCCGTCAAATACATGTATCTAAAATCCAAATTTTGATAATTAGATTCATAATATTGAAAACTCGCGTAAAGAAAAGTAATTTGTTCTTAAATTAATAAGACTTTGTGTTATTTTTCATATACATGTACTCGGTTTATTTCTGGAATTTATTTGCTCGAAAAACTAAATGAAAAAATCGATGGATAAACGTTAATTTTGATCATCAGGCATCGACCTATTTTTAGTAGTATTATATTGTTAAAAATCAATTATAAATTTTATATCAGTGATATTGATAGACGTTAAATATTAATCGATTCATATAATTAACATTATATCGATACAACCCATCATTTTCTCAACTAAATAATACAAGGTAGAATACTTAATTTATTAAATTTGTAGTAAATTTAATTTAAATATTTGAACTAATTTACTAACATGTTTTTGATTGAATATCTAAATATAATGATAAAGTGTTCTTATTAAATACTTCAGTTAAAAAAATTAAATTCATTTTATATCTATTTTTAAGCATCTATTATGCAAAAATAAGATCGTTTGGTAGAGTGTATTAAAAAAACAATGCATGCATTAGCATTGTGTATTACTAGTACCTTGTTTGGTACTCTTTTCCAACCTATGTATAACTAATGCTTACATTAGTTATACACTCTATTGTGTATTAAGGTGTGTATTGCTAATACCATGGATTTCTAGGTATTAGCAATGCAATGGTTTTAATGCATGCATTAACTCAATTAAAGACCTAATTGCCCCTCAATACCTTTTTTTTTGTATCTTTTCCGTCATGATAGTGAAGGCTATCTTTGTAAATATTTTTTTTAATGCAATGCATTCTATTTTTAATGCATCAAACCAAATAATACATAAAAATAATCTATGTATAATTATGCAAGCATAACTAATACATGCATTACTAATACACTCTATTTAGCATTATGCTTATACACTCTACCAAACGACCTAATATATAGACTCAAGAAACTATAAAAACCCTATGCATTCTTCAATTAATATGTATAGTTAAAAGAGAATATGTGTTTTATGTACTCCCTCTGTCCAACAATATGTGTCCACTATTGACTTTACACACTTCTAAGAAACTATATATAGAAGGGTAGTTTTACTATATTATTCTTTGAATATAATAAATACAAGTTCTTGAGAAATGTAATAGAGAAATGACTATAATTAATGATAGGGGTAAATTAGGACTAAGTGTAAAATTATCTCTGATTTCATAAAATGGACAAGTATTATTGGACATTCTAAAATATTATAGTGGACAACTATTGTTGGACGGAAAGAGTAATTACTTATGTATGTAATAAATATTTGTGAATACGTGTAAAAACTTCAAGTTAGAAATATTTAATACTACCTCCGTCCACTTTAATTATTCATGTTGCATTTTTCGAAAGTCAATTTGACTAATTTCAAAGTTAAATTAGATTACATTAATTCGATATTTTAAACAAAAAAAATTAGATATTTAAAAATTATACGAAAAAGTACTATAAATTACAATTTTTCACATATCAATATGATGAAAAAATAGATCGTAAAATGTTATTCAAAGTCTTATAGTTTGACTCTAAAAAAGAAAACCATGACAATTAAAAGTGGACGGAGTGAATAGAAACATTTTATCATGATTTGAAAAGTTGGTTAGGTGGAATAGTAGGGTTGTGTTTCGGCCGGTTCGATTCAATTCAATTTTAAAGTTTATCAATTTAACTTATCGGTTATCAATTTCTAGACATGTTAAACCGTTGTAGTCTTATAGAATTATTGATATTGACTTATCAGTTATTGATCATTATCGGGATCAATTTAACCATAAAGATTAATTATAAAAATAAAATTATTAGAAATCACTTAAAAATAATATGACAAACCAAATGAACCATATGCATAAATCGATAGATTTTGCTCAAGATAAGGTTGTAATTTTATTTTTTTTGGGGATAAGAATAAGCAAGCATTTTTCTTGTGTTTTATTTTTTTTGGTCTGATAAATAACATGATAAAAGTTATGATAGCCAAATGGTTTTTATTTTGTTTTGTCTTCTATTCAGGCAGTAGGGTCCCACACACTTCCTCGGACTTTGTTCTGACAATAATTGTGTCATTACGGCACGTGCTTATCCTTTGTCACTTCCACCAAACCATATAAACGTGACACCTCCTAAATTATGTATCTCGTTTTAATTTATTTGTTTAGTTTTAACTTGATACGAAATTTAAGAAAAATGAAAGAATACTTTCATAACAGGTGATCTTAAATATTAATATTTCACAGGAAAAGTGTGAACTAATTTTTTTTCGAAAAACCAACAAAAAAATATGATGGAGTGATAAACACTTTTTCATTTTAAATGAGACTTCTTTGGTGCGAAATTGCTTTTGTTAGGGAGCGCTTTACCCTCAATGTGTGACTTTTCGACATAAATTCGGATTTAGTCAGACTCCAATATCGATATCGGACACTAGATGGAAAATAAAATAAATTTTTTTAAAAAATACTATTAAAACTAGAGCAAGATAAAATAAGCAAAATGAAACGAAAGGATAAAAATCGTACCTTACGGATAAAATATACTATTAAAAAGTTATTATTATTCTCTAAAATAATACTCAATAGCTATTTTTATCATACATATTCCGATTGAATTAGCGAGAATAAAAAAATAATAATGTTTTTACAAGAAAGAATTAGAAAGCTTTTCGATATTTTAATAAAAAATTATTTTTTATCATGTGTTTTTTTTAGTGAAATGATTCGGTTGATATGAAGGTGAAAAATCATATTTTAAAACATAAGTTTTCTATTGATATGCAATGGAAAAAAACTCTATTTCTAGTAATGAGTCAAACACGATTTATTATTTAGATCTATTTTGATTTTGAAATTTCTTAATTAGAAAAATACTTCCAATGTAACTATAATTTTTTTTAAATAATTATTTCAAATAAAATTGCAATCGGCCAATCTTGCACATACCATGTCATACACAGCCAACCCCCCTCGTGAACAACTCATGTCACACCTAAATATTATCTATTTTTTTAAAAAATAAAAAATAAATATGAGGTCATTGTGTCTTTTTATATAAAAATAAAAATACTAGTAACATAATTATTGATGTTTGAAAGAAAGATTATAAACATTTAAATTAAATATTGCAATATTATAAGACTTACTATAAAGTATTGTGATTTTAATTTGAGATTTTTTATATAATAGCTTTATTCTCCGTATCTTAATTCCCTGTCCTTTTGTTATCTCTTGTACCTAGCTACTTTCTTATGTAATAGAAAATTCAAGAATATTTTATTATGAGAAATTTTTTTATTAGAATATACCATCATTTTTATGATTATTGTGAATTCTCATAGAATTTTCTTAGAGGTTAAGGAAAATGTGATTAAGTTAAATGTTAATTCAAAGTCATGTTTCTAATGTGAGCTCTATCTTCTTTCTATGGTATATGCTTTTTGGTGTGATATATTATATTCCCTTCTCCACATGAGTTGTGATGATTGGAATTGTCTTTAGTGTTGTGTTATTTTTTTAAATTAAATTATATATTGGAATAACCTTAATTAAATAATGAGATTGCCAATAATAAAAATAATTATAATAAAATGATGAGACAATTGATCATGCTATTCCAGAAATAACGGTAATTAAAAAATGAGACAGACGATCATAGAATAAAATAAAAATAAAATGGATAGTTACTTGTAAACATAGTCGTAATAAAATAATGAGACAATTGATCATAAGAATAAATGGAACTAGTAGTTATAAGAACAATTGTAATAAATGATGACACAATCAAATATAAGAAATAATATGACAGATGATCATAAAAATAACCACAATTAAATGAGACTATCAATTATAGGAACAGTCATTGTTAGATGGTGAAAAAACAAATTATAAGAATATATAGTTATAACTAAATGATGAGATGGTTGATCATAAAAACAACAGTAACTAAATGAGATAGTCAATTATAAGAATATGGAATTATAAAAATAATCGTAAACTCATTATAAATTTTTTTAGACAATATACAGATTATATATAAGAACAGTCATGATTAAATGAGACAATCAAATATATAAATAATTGTAATTACACGAGAAAATTCATAGTTATAAGAATAATCTTAATTGAATAATATAGTCGAAATAAAAATAATCTTAATTAAATAGTGAGACACTTGATTATAAATATAATTATAATTTAGTGAAATCGATAATTATAAAATTACCATAGTTAAATGATATGACTATTGATTATAAATATAATTATATCGTAACTAACCAGATAATTAATTATAAGAATAATTGTAACTAAATGTGACAATCAACAATGTTACGCTTTTGCCAACGTGATTCCCTTTGATATAACACGATCAAAAAGTCTTCTATGTTGAATTTTTCTAAATTATCGATTGAAAGAATATAGATTATAATATATGTAAATGAATGAAACATTTGGTAATATTATATATGCTTATGTCAACTTTTCTATATATTTAATTGAGGAAGAGGAAGTCATACAATTTATTTAATTTAGAATTTGTGCATGACAATTTTTAATCTTTTGGTTCAACTATTTGAAAATTAAGTTAGATATTTCCTAATTTTATCTATCGCAATCTCAACAATAATATATTTACGGCAATTCTACAAGTGAAGTTTGAAGAAGATATTATGTATGCAAATTTTGTTCCTATCTTAAAAGATAGAAAAACGATTTCTAGTAGACCTACTCAAGATTAATAATATAAAATAGTTCATAAAAAATTAATTAAAACGTAAAAAATCATCATAAAAACTAATTAAGAAAAGTAGGAAAAACAGACTTGGTGACTTTGCTAGATTTTGTGTTGTTTTTGAGTTCTGATCGAAGTAATAATTATTAAAATTAAAGTTACCATCACATTATTAAATGTAACTTATTAACTACTTTATTGTTAATGAATTTCGTATCATGAACAATTTTTACATAAAACCTAATTGGTGTCACGTAACTTTTCGGTACCATAATGAGATTGTTGAATTGGAAATCGTAATTCATTTCTAAACTAACATATTTATCTGAGTAATTCTTGACAAAATAAATAAATCTTTAACGTCACATTATTAATATAACATACTAATAATTCTTACACCGATAAATTTCGAGCTATAAATAATTTCCGCGTAAAATTTTACTGGCGAGCCACGTAATTTTCACGTACAATTATGAGAGTAGTAATATAAAAATAATATTTCCATCATATCATAATACGTAAAAATAGCTCATTCGATTCATAAATTAATTCAACTCACGATTCGCTCCTAAACTTGCGTACTTTATTATCCAAACAATACTAGATAGAAAAATTAATTTAAAATATTATAACGTGAAAAAATGATTTTTTTTTTTCTTCAAAATGTTTTAAAAAAATTATTTTAAAAAATAAAATTATTTTAAGGACACCAGCTAGATGATGATTGTATTATTATACATAGTGTGATTTTGAAAAGTTCCTGTGTACGCTGAGCTGTACGAAATTACATAAATCTTCATTTTTTTTATTTACATATATATGCTCCGTTTATTCTGTGGACAGAGTCGCCGGAGCTGTTCCATTTCCGATCTGTAAACCCCGCCATTCGCAACTCTCCTCTACCGCCGGGGAGAATTCACCGTCTCACCGGTTAATCTCTTCTTCATTTCTTCATCATTTTTTTCTTTGTGATTTATCAAGTCGGTTTTATTTTTTCATTCATTTTTTGAACTTGTGATTTTGATTCTAAAGTTTGTGAATTCTGTTTGGAATAGCTTTGAAGCATTTAGATTTCTGTAGGAGTGAGTTGACCTGTAAATTTTAATTTTTTTTCGTTTTTTCAGTTTTATGAGCAACTGATTGGTTTTGAATTTTGTGATTAGGAACATGGAGATGGAAATAGATAGCATGGAAAGGCATGAAATCAATTTGCAGCTGCCGAAAGAGGACAATTTTTATCTGCAGAAGTTTCGGCTCTACGAGACTCGCTCGGTATATACTTGGAAACGTTTTTTGTCATTTCATTTCTCTTCGGGTAGTTTAGAGACGGAAAATTTACATTTCTATCTCGAAATGTTTGTATGTTTTTTATTTGTGAAATTGATGAAGTTTGACCAACACTTTTAAAAATGTGTGTTTTTGATCGTTTTGCGTTGTGTTTGAGTATCTGAATTTTAATTTAAACTGATTTTAGTTGGATTTATGGATAAAAGTTAGTTGATTGACTCTGGAAGAGAAAGGAAATGGGAAGGAGAGAGTGATTGTTTTTGTTGAATGTAGAGTTGTACTATTCGATTTTCGTGTGTTTATTTACATCTCTTTGTGTTAGATTGTTGGAGTATGGTTTCAAATGTATAACCATTACTTTTTTCAATCTCAAGAGATATATTGATTTCACTTTTTGGATAAACTTTAGTTATGTTCAAGCTCGTGTTTGCGTACTAGCTTTTATGGCTCAAGTTGCGCTCTCATGGTTGAATGTGAAAAAGAATGTTATGTTCAAGCTCATGTGTGAGTCCAACTTGCTAGGTGCATTTAACCTGTGCAAGCTTTGTGCCTCTTTTTCCCTAGTTTTCTAGTTCCTGCATTAATGAATGCATCAATAATGAGTAATAAATGCTATTGAGTATGGATTTAGGTACCATCTCACATGTTTTTAACCTGTTTATTGTTCAACATAGTTATTCTATGAGAATCTAGGACTATAGGTTTGAAATGATATGCGGTTTTAGTTATTTTTCCTATTTTGTTAGGTTATGTTTCTCTCTTATGCTGAACTGACTGACTCAACCTAAATATGTCATTATGCGCAATTTTATAGTCATTAATTATGCCTTGTCGTTATACTAAATGCTCGATTATATTTAACTTATTTTTTATATACGGCAGAACTTTTACATGATAGGATGGGATAATAGCAAAACTATTTGGAAAGTATTAAAGATTGATAGATTAGAATCCTCAGAGCTACTCATTCATGAAGATCCCACCATATATTCAGAACGTGAATACTTAGACCTCCTAAGCAGAATACATGAAGGAAACAAGTCTACTGGAGGGCTTAAATTCGTTTGTCTCTGCTATGGAATTATTGGTATATTATACTTCCGAAGTGTCGCTTTCTTTCTATATATGTGAACGCAACTAATGTTTCTTTTCTGTCTTAGGTTTTATAAAGTTTTTGGGAGCTCATTACTTATTGGTTATCACTGAAAGAAGAGAGATTGGAAAGATACGTGGTCATGTTGTTTACGCTATCACTGAGAGCGAGATGTTCCCGGTTCCCAATTCTACGGTGCTTTCCAAAATGGCGTATTCTAAGGATGAGAACAGGTCTTTCGTCAATTCTGCATGTCAATGTAAACTGTACATAGTATTTTTAGGAAGGCATTATAATGGAACGATTACGGAACCACTTCTAGTTGTGTTTTAATATTCTTTTATTTGGATGATACTATCTTATTTTGACATCTGTAAGTAGTCCTATGTTGCTGAGGTAATTGCTACACTATTTTAGCAATACACCTTGTAACGTATTCATTGTCCAATGGATTTCATGTTGACCGATTCACTCAGATGCTCACGGGATGAGTATACAGAGAATGTTTATAGATGATCCTTTTATAGCTAAGTCATTCGTAGAGCCTAGTGCCAGTTCATTTCCTGCAAATGTACAGGGGCAAATTACAGTGGTGTTCTGATGTTATTTTTTACATGTTGAATGAGACAAGGTATCTTCAGGATTCTAGCAACACAAATATTGAATTTTTTATTTCAAATTTTTTTCCTCTACCCTTTATCTATTTGTTGCATCAAAAGTGATATTTACTTAACTTTTTTTTCTTTTGGTTCCTTTTTTGGTTTTTTTTTCTTGTTTCGGTGAAATAGATACATAAAGCTCCTGCGCAAGATGGATCTCACAAAGGACTACTTTTTCAGCTACTCCTATCATATAATGCTTAGCTTTCAAAAGAATCTGAGCAACTCAAAGACAGGTGTCGCCATTTATGAGACAATGTTTGTATGGAATGAGTTCTTGACTCGAGAAATTCACAATCAACTCCAAAATACTCACTGGACTGTTGCATTAGTCTATGGGTTTTTTAAGCAGGTATTTCTGCTGAAAATATTCTTTTAAATTTGTACACGTAACTGCGAAATCTGAATCTTAGCTCAATAGAGCTGGGCAGATATGGCTTTTTGATATGATACCATATTTGGATGTGTACAGTTTGTGATTTTATCTCAGAATATATCTTTGTGATCACTTATGTTTGCTTTACTTATTTAATGGCACCATAAGTAGGATCATACTTTCAACCGTTTATGATTTTCTTGTGTTTTGTGGAACAGGCTACATTTAAAATTTCTTCGCAAGACTTCATCTTAACCCTTATTGCTAGACGCTCTCGCCATTATGCTGGTACCAGGTTCGTATAGAATCTTATGTCATCCTTTATTTGCTATTTTAAGTCTTGGCAAGTGGCCTGGAACTAACGTAACACCAAATTATGAAAATAGTTCTCTTATCTCTTAGGTGTTTTAAATTACTTTTCATGTGAATTCTTAATGTGAGTATATAGTGACCTGAACATCAGTTAGTGCTTAACCAAGTTTTGTTCCTTCTATTTAATGCAGATATTTAAAAAGAGGAGTAAATGAGAAGGGCCGTGTAGCAAATGATGTTGAGACGGAACAAATTGTATTTGAAGATGTACCTGAAGGGTCCCCTTTTGGAGCAACTTCTGTTGTACAGAACCGTGGTTCAATACCTCTTTTTTGGTCTCAAGAAACTTCACGCTTGAATGTGAAACCTGACATCATATGTACGACCAATAGATACTTAAGATTTTTTTGAGTATTTTTTTCTCAATTTTCGTTGACTCTCTTATCTTTTAGTGTCTAGGAGGGACTTTAAGTTTGAAGCCACCAAACTTCACTTTGAAGATCTTGTTCAAAGATATGGAAATCCAATTATTATATTGAACTTGATTAAGGTAATATTTTTCAGGATTCAGTCCATTATTCTTACTCTTCGAGTACAAGCAGTACTGTGATTTTTTCTGACACTTCCCCCTTGCATTGTTTGTTATTTTTATGTTAAACAGACTCTTGAGAAGAGGCCCAGAGAAATGATTCTTCGTGCAGAATTCGCTAATGCTATTGAATTCTTAAACAAAGATCTTCCTGAGGACAACCGCTTGAGATTTCTTCACTGGGATATAAACAAACGCCCAAGAATGTATGTTGTCGCTGCATCTCCTTTTCATTTTATCTTTGTAGTTGTTCTTATTTTTGAATCTATCGTACTGATCTATGGGTTTGATGACAATATGGCATCTCTCTTACAGCAAAGCTAAAATGGCCTTGATACGTCTAAGTGATGTGGCTGCTAATGCTTTGGAGTTAACTGGCTTTTTACACTGTCAGCTTATCCCTACTTCAAGAACTGAGGAGTTGCAAAAATTGTCGCCCGTCAGGTAAGTTGCCAATCAAAATGATTCTTTTGAAGATTTTAGTTTGTTAGTTTGTGAGAGTTGATTGTTCTCAAATTGTCATTTCTTGGGAGAATCTCGCAAAACTGTTTGTGCTATGGAGCTTCGATATTTGATTGGCTTTTCTTGGTATTTTTGCATTCACCATGTGTAGGTTGGGGTATATGTTGAGGCATAAGTTAAATTTAGCCTCGGTGTGGTGCATTTAATTATATATAGTTTTGTTGCAATCTAGTTGATATGGGGTATTTTTCAGTAGTTTATAACTTTATATGGGTTCAATTCGTGTTTGCTGCTCTTTCAAGAGCATCGAAGCTCTTTTTTATTTTCTCTTGATGTCGATCATATTTGATGCAGTTGTGATGATAGAGGAGACCATGTTAAAGAGGACCTTGACGAAATGGATGTTGAAATGGGCAATGAGTGTGACAAACTGCGTGGAGCTTACTGTGTCAAAGTTTCATCAGTCCAAAATGGAATCTTAAGAACGAATTGTGTAGACTGTTTGGATCGCACAAATGTTGGCCAGTATGCCTATGGACTGGTCGCTCTGTCCCATCAGCTGCATGCCTTAGGCTTTGTAGATGTAGACAACATCAACATTGATTCACATTCTCCTTTAGCACAAGACCTAATGCAGATCTACGAAGAAATGGGAGACACTCTTTCACTGCAATATGGTGGGTCTGCTGCACATAATAAGGTAATCTGTCTTTCAGTCCATTGAATTTCCGATGCCCTCCTTTTAAGATATCTTCATTTAAGTGGATGGGATGATGGGACAACTTTTGTTTTTTGATGATCTGCCATACTGATGAATATGAACCCAAACAGGTATTTTCAGAAATGCGAGGTCAATGGAAAGCAAAAACAAGGTCTCAAGAGATCATTCGATCGGTCCAGCGTTTCTACCGTAATGCGTACATGGACCCTGAGAAACAAGACGCCATTAACGTGTATGTGAATTATTTCCTTTACGATAAGTTCTGTCAGGCTGTTATTCCAAAAAGATACGTGCATACGTGCAACTTTAAAACATTACCATTTCCAGGTTCTTGGGCCATTTCCAGCCACAAGAGGGTGGGCCAACTCTGTGGGAATTGAATCCAGACCAGCATTATGATGTTAGGAAGCATGGATCAAGTCCAACTGCAGAAAGATCTAGGTATGAAAGCCATTACAAGGCAGACTTAGCGATCGCTTGTTTCTCTCTTCTAGATTGTTTTTTGAACTGTTTAAAGGTCACTCTGTTGAATCACTATTTGGTTGTTATAGTGTTATGTCACTGTTTTATGCCTGTCATTACTGTAAGCCTGTCTTGTAACCATCTAACTGATATGAAGGTGTAACCATCTAACCGATATGAAGGTTAAAGGTGATTCTGATTACGTGTCCACCGCGTAATTAAAGCTGTCTTTCAAGTAATCTGGTGAAGTATCCAAAACAGAAAGAAACTTTTTCTGTTTGCCAGACACAATTGTATCAAAGCTGTTAGCAAAGCAGTTTGTTAATACGCAGGTCATATATTAAAAGATCGCTATCAGAAGGAAACATAAGTTGGGGAAGCAGTTCTCAGGGTAAAGACACTGACATAGATCAGACTGAAGACACTTACCAGCCTTTGACTGAACGTAGCAAAGGTTGTAAGGGTATTTCGGAGTCATCACCAGAAATCTCTACTTGTGACAGTGATATTCCGTTTACCAGGTAGCTCGGTTTAGATTTTCTGTGCTTCATAAATTCATTTGAAGCAGTAACATATTCAGGTGATTCATGATGTCGGATATTTCTTCATCGAATGGCAGCTGACTGCTACTTGCGGTATAAATATTGTTAATGGCAATATGCAAAGATAATGTATGATTTCTTACCGAAAAAGAGCATACCTTAACCTAATGGCTGTATGTGAAGTTAAGGTATTGCCATGTTGCATCTTGAAAAATTCTGTTTGCTCAAAGACTTTTGTTGTAACTGAGGTCTTAACATGTGATGTATGTTTTCAAACTTTTTATTCATCATCTTTGACTTGGGTTGATGTGACGATATTTGGAAAAATATTCCTACTTCGATAACTCATAGCTATCGGTGCTTTTCTTCTTGTTATAGGTACAACCCCTCAATGTCAAGCAGACAGCTTTTCCATGATATACAGTTAGATCAATGTCTCGGAAGTAGTAGCTTTAAATTTGATGAAGGTGCTTTGTTCGATTCCTCAAATTTTTTAGATTTTGATTGGCTCTCTTCATCGGGAAATTCTTGTGAAGAAGAAACATATGACAGGTAAACTTCGTGTTTAATGACCAAATGCACCACCTTTATACACGTCAGATTGAACGTTTTAGGAAAACATGGTCTTAATGGCCTTGTTTGTTATATTAGTAGTACTTTTTTTGTTAAATCTTAAGCTTATTCTGTTTTTTGCAGATCTTCGATCATAGGTTCTCCATCTCGGGGGATGTCATCGAATAGCATGACAAATGAGCTCAAAGCAGAAACAAACGTTTCAGCTCCTAATTCTGGGGCAAGCTTGAAGGTCAGTTCACTCAGATCTTAGAATAAGCTTGATCGAACCTTGTTATTATCTTCCTTATACATGTTATGTGCAAGACTAATTCCTCTTCCTTTCCAACTTTCTTATTTTAGAAGGTGCAGACTCCCGGAGAAATCAGTGTTGATGCTAAAGTGAGTAAGGAGATACACCGGCAATACTCTGAGAAGTTTATTCGTTGGGTTAACGAAGGAGATGTGCTTTTTCATTGAAGTTCAGTAAAGTTCTGGTCTGGTCTCTTTTTGGAGCTATACATTATTTTGGACAGTTACATTCGATAGATCGCATCCCAAGGACGATGTGGATACATACAGAAAAAATAAACAAGGTGATCAACATTACTAGGATAAAGAATAGTAGCCTATACAAAGCTATTAAGTTATATTAGGGAAGTGTAGGTGTAAATTGAAAAGGAACATGTTCTTTTCAGTTGTTTTTGGATCCTCTTTTCCCCAGACCAGCAACTTTTGTAGCTTTCAGTTTCTGTAAATACTTTTATTACTTTTACAAATTGAAGCTGGATTATTCATTTCGACGTGCACTATTTTGAGATCTTGAAAGTCACGGATTATAGTTACCATCTCATCGTAGTGATGGTAATTGTGAATCGTGATTGTTTAGGTAATACGCGAGCTTCTTGGAGGAAGCATCATTCTGGATATATTTCATGTGTAGTGGGGTATTATATATTTACAGGTGATGATCGGAAACCTCTCTACCTTTTCCAAGGTAGGAGTGAGGTTTGTGTACACTCCATCCTCCCCAGATCCTACTTATGGGATCACATTGAGAATGTTGTTTTTGTGATTGGTTTTTCTTTTTTCCTTCCATTTTTTGTGTTATATATTGTTGATACATGTAGTTCATTCTGAAGGTGATGAGAGGCTAGTTTACTTGACCAAGTTATGTTAAGAACTCAATTAGCTGTTTTGTACCAAAACATGCATCAAACATTTTTCTGTCAACCAATTGCATAACTCAACTCTAGACCAGTTAGTGTAAGTTAATACTTAATGAGTCGTTTTTGGTAGGGTGTATAAGAATAGTGTTGAATAAGGAGTATTTGTAATGATGAATATTACTTATGCTGAGATCATTTTTAAAAGAAAGTATTTGTTTGCAAAAAATATCTTCCACAGGGTTTTATCCATGCATTGCACAAGTATACTTGGAGGTTACTTATGAAGTGGTTCTCTTAAGGTGGAATGATTGTGGAAAAAGTTTTGAGCGGCAATTGTGTTTTTAATCATATTAATGCATGCATTAAACTTTTTCTCCTTGTTAATATCATGGTTTACCATGTAATGCTTGCGGTTGATGATTGATATTAGAACGCACCCTCTTGTTTATCCTTTACAATAGGGATAATTGCACTTTTGGTCTCTTAATTATTGATAAATTTTAGTTTTTGTTCTTGTAATATTTAGATATAAGTTTATTTAACTTTTAGTTGACTAATTTTTGGTCCATATAGCCTCTTATACGCTTTTCTATTAGTAAAGTATTAGTTAATATTCACGTTTTTTTTAAAAAATAAAATATTATTTTACTTGTATCTTGTTCTCATATTTTTTTTATTACCATGCTTTGGATTCTTTTTTCTTTTGTCTGAGTGTATATCAGAAATTAGGGCGGACCCACCCTTATAGTTATAGAATCGACACCCCTTCGTCGAAAATAAGACGTTCAATTTTGGATATATATATTGACACAAGTTAAAGATTTAGTCTAGTGATCGATTAAGGTGTTGTGACAATCCCTTGAGGTCGTGTGTTCTAGTACTTCTAGCCTCATAATTATATTTCTTTACTACAAACATTGACATCCCTTAATGACAATCCTGGATACACTAGACAAGAAATAATCTAATGGCCTATTATCCTCTCTAGATCAACATAATATACACTACAACAAATTCGATTATCAGGGACAATTAATTTTGTCATTTATAAATCATATTTCGTCACTAAAAATCTTGTGAGACGAAAAATAATTTGTCAATCAGTCGTCACTAAATGTGTGTCGCTAAAAGTATACAAATACGATTTAGTGCTTCGTTGCTAAAAGTATTATATTAACTAAAAAAAAAAAATCATCCCAAAATGCTTAAACATTTGTGACAAATTTATTTGTCGTAAAAAGTATATTTTTTTGTAGTTAATAGTATTGCTTTGTCACTAAAAAGGTTATTACTACTGACAAAATTATATCGTCACTAATTATTTTACTTCAATCAATGACGACATCAATTGTCTCTAAAGTTAGGTGTTAGTGCTTTATCATTGGGTCAATAATGCAAATCCCTCTTTTCTCCTCTCTTGTTGATTTTCTTTGTTTTGTCACCTCGCTTCGTCGTAACAGGCTTTTCTTCTGTAGAAGACTTCTTCTGAATGGCCGAGCTAATGACATAGTAGTTAGAAACTAGTGGCAATAAAGAGTGACAGTTCCCTTATATGTATTTCGTAGGGGTATGCAAAAACCGAACCGACCGATAAACCGAACCGAAAAAAGTGTTATTGGTTTATTGTTATTGGGTTATTGGGTTAACGGTTATTTAATGGTTTTACAAAAAAAAACTATTGGGTTATCGGTTCGTTATTGATTTTTACTATTGGGTTATTGGGTTAACCGATAACCCATTAAGAATATAATAATTTACTATTTTAATTTTTAGTTATACATATATATAATATTTTAAACAAAAAATATTAATATAATTAGTAGTATATTAGACTAAAAATATAAAAACCCTACGCAATAATTAGCACTACTTAACAATTAACTCTCCTCTCTACTTTTAGTTATTTAACCTTTAGGTTTTACTTTTTAGTATTACTTATTTACTTTAGTTAGTTTATAATTGACTAATATAGCTTTTGCACGATTGTAAATATCTGCAATTTGATTAACGTCAAGAATTCAGATTGTGTTTGTTTTTTAGAAAAATAACGTAAGAACTTCATTTAGTTACCATAAGCATGGCCTCATTTGCTACTGTTTTGACTTTTGTCTATGATTTGGTTTTATTTGATTCTCTTTATTGCATAAAGGGGACCTCGTTTTATATATTATGGTGATAAAAAATTAACCAAGTCTTTGTTGTGATGACCAAAATACAACAAGTTGGTCCTTGTTGTCCCGTTTGGAATGATTATTTTGATGTATGCGTATCGCGTCAAATTATTGGATAAGTCATATATTTATTTTTGAAAGCATTTTCTTATTGGTTAAACCGAAAACCGAACCGTTAAAGACCTAAAACCGATAAACCGAAAACCGATAACAAATATCTTATTGGTTTGGTTATCGGTTTAGCATATTTAAAAACCGAAAACCGATAAACCGAACCGATAATACTTATAACTGAACCGAACCGACCGATACACACCCCTAGACTATTTCGTAGTGGAACAAAATCTAATTTCGTCACTAATGACTATATTTTATATACAAAAACTATTTTGTTCTTAAATGTATTAATTAGGGATAAATTTATTATTATAAATAAGGTTAATTTTTCAATTATCTCCCATCTCAATTTTTTTAACCCCTCCATGGGAGCTCCCACATTATGCTTTCTTGGGGACTTGAACTCACAACCTTAAGGTTGGAAGTGAGGAATGATTACCATCCAATCAACTCTCCCTTGTCTCTCATTTTATTTTTATTTTTAACTTCATTCACTTCTTTCAAATTTAACTCATGTAGAAATAATATATTATATGATTATTTATACACATACACAAATGCGTGAAATTTACCACCCACAATTCATTCAAATGTAGATTATATTTTAATTAAACTGTATATTTTTTAAAATATCTTTAAATATATTCAGTACGATTTTGTCATTTTATTTATTTATTTTTATAAATTTTAAAAATTATTCAGTACAATTATAAATTTATATAAAATTAAACTTTTGATTTTATTAAAAAAATGAATAATCGGTTCAATTCGATCAGTAAATCAATTGTTTTGAAAAAACATCGATACCCATAATTATAGTACTTCATCATAATATATTTGAAATCCTAGTTGGTTCATTTCTTTTATTTGTGCTTTAATTTTTTAGTGTATTTCAATTTTCACACTGATGGAAAAAGTTAATAGAAATTCATGAAATATTTCACATCCACTACTAAAAAACGATGAACGGCGTCGCTCCAAAAAGTGACGCCGTTTGTCACACTGTCCTTCGCTTTTTAATAAAAATAATTAATTTTAAAATTATTTTACAAAAAGCGACGGACGGCATCTCTTAGTCCGTCGCTTTTTTCGCGGATTTTTGCGCCAAATATATATAAAATTAATAATTATTTATTTAATATATATAGCAACGCCGTCCGTCGCTTTTATTAAAAATAATTATCTTAATAAAAATATTAACGACGCTGTCCGTCACTTTATATTTATTTTATTTTATTTTATTTTATTATTATAGCGACGAACGACATCTTTATGTCCGTCGATTTTAGTCAAAATATACGGTCAACTATTTTTTTAAAAGTGACGGACAGTGTCTCTTTGTCCGTCGCTTTTTGGTCAAAATGTTGGTCAACATTTTAAAAGAAAAGCGACGGACGAGGAGACGTTGTTCGTCGCTTTTCATTAAATATCTGAAATATCAGACGCGATTTTTCCCCATTTTCCCTCTCTTCCTTCTCTCTTCTTTCTCTCTTCTTTCTCTCTTCCTTCTCTCTAAAGATTTTGCCGCCGCTGTTGTCAACGTCGCTGCCGGAATCGTTGCCGCTGTCGCTGCTTCCTCTCTCCATTGTCTCTTTCTCCATTAATTTAAGGTTAGGGTTTTATCAAATTAGTTTAAAATTTTTCCAATTTTAGTTATATTTGATTATATTAACTAGTTTATTGGATTTGTATTTTATTGAATGATTGATTGTTTGATAGTTAATGAATTAGGGTTTTTAGGATTTGGGTACTAGTTTGAATTTGAAAATCTTTAATTTGATTGTGAATTGGGATTTTTAAAAATTTGATGATTGTTAGTAATTAGTAAATTGAAAATTTGAATTTAGAAGTTAGATATTGATGAAGTTTGATTGTTTAAATGTCATGAATATATAAGTTTTTTTTTTTAAATTAGAACTTGAATATATATAAGTAATTGTCGGATTAGAAGTTTATATATAACTAATTTTTTAGATTAGATATGAATGTTGAATTTGAACTTGAAACTTGAATATAACTAATTTTTGGATTAAAAGTTTATATATAACTAATTTAAAAATTATATGAACTTGAATTTAATTAATTAATTAGAACTTGAATATAAATAATTTTTTATTAGAAGTTTATATATAACCAATTTTAGAGATTATATGAATATGAATTTAGAACTTGAATATAACTAATTCTTGGATTAGAAGTACATGAATATAACTAATTTTAGAACTTTGATATGAACTTGAACTTGATCAACTTGAATTTAACTAATTCTTGATGACCTTAATTAATTAGAACTTAATAATTAAACTTAATTAGAACTTTGGACTTAATTTATAATAACTTGGACTTAATTTGAATTAATATAATTAATTTTTTGTAATCTTAAACTTAATTAAAATTTATGAATTAATTAAGCTTGAACTTTGTAGATCTTGAAATGTAGTATTTATGAACTAATTAATTAGATATATAAGTGATAATAAATATAATTATTAAGTAATTATTATAAATATATATTAACAATGAATTAATGTAGTAAAATTATTATTAAATTTAATTTATAATATAATTGAATATCTATATTTTTGTGGATGGATCATCGTCTGTGGATGTATAATATGCATTATGAAACTGGTGCTGGTTTGAAACCTGAGTTTATTGACGGTGTTAGAGATTTTATTGAACATACAATGACTCTTGACATTTTCAAGAATAATGGATTGGTTAGGTGTCCTTGTAGTGCATGTAAGTACTTAAATTTTTTTAAACCAGATACAGTTATGGTTCATTTGTACCGTGATGGATTTAAGCCTAGATATTTTGTATGGATTGATCATGGAGAAAGAGATGGATTGGATGGTATGTTTTATAATTCGATGGATGTTGATGAATATAATATGCTTGCACCACATGGTCAAATTATGGTTGAACATGATAGGGTTCATGAAATGATCAATGATGTTTTCGGGGTTCAAGGTGGGATGGAACCCGAACAATATTTTGATGAAGCTCCTAATGAAAAAGCAAGACGCTTTTATGATCAATTAGAAGAGTCTAGTCGTCCACTATGTAAAGGGAGTCCGCATTCTGCCTTGTCAGTTGCGGTTATATTAATGAATATTAAATCAGATTGGAATGTTCCTAATGCGGCTATGGACTCAATGGTTGATCTTTTGGGTGAACTAGTTAATTCGGAGTTTAACATACCTAAGAACTTCTATCAGGTAAAGGGTTTGGTTTCCAAGTTAGGATTGACGTATGATAGAATTCATTGTTGTGTTAATAGTTGCATGTTGTTTTACAAGACTGATAGTGAATTAGAAAATTGTAAGTTTTGTGGACATGCTCATTATAAGAGGACTCCGGCTGGAAAAATGGTCCCAGTTAAGGCGATGCATTATCTACCTCTCATTCCTAAGTTAAAGAGGTTGTATGCATCGATGAGGTCTGCCCCACATATGAGATATCGTGAATATAGAAGGTTGCTGGGTGTCTTGTCTCATACATCTGATGGTGAAGCATGAAAGCATTTTGATAATGTATATTCTAATTTTGCTAGTGAACCAAGAAATGTTAAATTGGGATTGTGTGCAGATGGCTTCACACCATTCTCTAATACTGCTTCGTCTTATTCATGCTGGTCGGTATTTCTTACTCCGTACTCCGTATAATCTTTCTCCTAAAATGTGCATGACTAGTCCCTACATCTTTCTAAGTTATGTTATTCCAGGTCCCCGTAATCCAAAAAGTTTGATTGATGTCTATCTACAACCATTGATAGACGAGCTCAAACAATTGTGGTTTGAAGGCGTTTTGACTTATGATATATCAACTAAGCAGAATTTCGTTATGCGTGCTTCTTTAATGTGGACTATTAATGATTTTCTTGCATACGGGATGTTGTCTGGTTGGATGACAGCTGGAAAGCTAGCACGTCTGCATTGCATGGAAAATTGTAAGGCATTCACTTTAAAGCATGATAGAAAAAATACATGGTTTGATTGTTATCATCAGTTCTTGCCAATGGACCATGAGTTTAGAAAGATGAAAAATGCATTTAGGAAAAATAAGGTTGAAAGTGACCCCCACCTCCATTACTCACAGGGCATCAAATTTGGGAGAGAGTTTCTCAATTACCTAAAGTTACAGAAGCTTCATTTTCTAGACTTCCTGGATATGGTGTTGAACATAATTGAACCAAACAAATCATATTTTGGGAGTTCTCATATTGGAAGGACAATCTGCTACGACATAATCTTGATGTGATGCATATTGAAAAAAATTATTTCGATAATTTGTTTAACACATCGATGGATGTTGAGGGTAAGACAAAAGACAATCCAAAAGCTAGAATGGACATAAAGGAATATTGTAGGAGAAAAGAGCTATGGCTGCAGGAATTAGAAAATGGTAAAATAGTTAAGCACAAAGCCAACTTTTCATTCACATTGGATGAGAAATGTGAAATTATTGAGTGGGTTAAAAATTTGAGGGTGTCTGAGGGCTATGCTTCGAATTTAGGAAAGTGGGCAGATATAAATGAAGAAAAATTGATAGGTATGAAAAGTCATGATTGTCATGTGTTCATGGAAACTTTAATTCTTATCGCTTTTAGCCATCTACCCGAAAGGATATGGAAATCAATCACAAAGATAAGTCTTTTTTGTAAAAGATTTGTGTTCTGGAAAGTTGTTGGAGAGTAGTTTAGACAGGATGGAGGAAAATATTCTTGTTACTACTACTAAGTTGGAGAAGATATTTCCATGTGGTTTCTTTGATGTGATTGAGCATCTTCCTCCGTATATATGTATCTTATGTATGGAGGTCCTTCCTCAGAACATTGATCAAGTTGTAGCCCCTAAACTATGGTCTGCAATAAATATTTCTAATTATGTACCCACTTTCACATCTTTTGTTTGTGGGGGATCTAGTCTTAATTTCTAAAGTAAACAAAGGAAAATTTAAGGGTTGGAAGACTAAATTTTGATTACGGTTGGTTGTGTGACTTTAGTTAAGGCATCTGATGACTTATACGAGTCCCCCGCAAGTCAAGAGACCAAGTCCCTTGACTATATAAATAACAGAAGGAACAATAAATACCTAAAGTAACAGAACATTAGATTTTACGTGGAAACCTCCTTGATCAAGGGAGAAAAAAACCACGACTTGTCACACAGGATTTCTCAATCAACTTCACTAACTTCAACGAACTTGTGAATACAGACTCTAGTAATCACAAATGATTAAACTCTTAACCTTACACCTTGTAATACCTCTATTACAAGGCTCAAAGTAATAACTATATTGTCACTATATCAATTGCTCCTAGTTAATATAAACTTTACATAAACGCAACTCGGCTAACTCTAGCCATGAACTCAACTTCGTGAAGATTACAACTAAAATGATATATGCTCTTTTATATCATAGGAATAGATCTTACAATGTATGACTAGAATATACTAAACTCAAATAACAACTTAAAACTTCTATGGATCACTCGATCAGTCCCTTGTTGCTCGTGAGAATAGTTCTTCCTTAAGAGAATGATTTTTGCTTTGAGTATTCTTGATCGCAAAAACTAAGTTGTTTCTTGTCACCTCTCATGTATATAAGAGCCAAAAAAAACCTAGTAGCACACCATTGAACGAGGGCTCTACACCTCTGTAGCCATGCCTACCTACCATAGCAGATTTGGTAGCTTTACGGTTGCACTCTACTGAATTGTCCTGAGCGTCTTTAATTTGAAGGATTGAGTCCCTCTACCAGATCCTACTACTCCACAATTTGTTAAATCATCAAAACATAAAAATACAATATTAAAAATATCATTTACCAGTATTTCAACTCATGTTATGAATGCACTAAATTCCCCATTGATATAACCAAACAAATAGACCGCTTGCAACGATATTTGTATCAATGTGTTCAATAAATGTATTGTTTTAATTTCTTTAAGTGCTTAACTGAATGCATTACTATATGGCCTATACTTAGCCGAAAAAATGCAGGTGAAACAACTAGAGATAACTATTATCTCAATGCTTTTGATTGCAAATATTCTTGTCCATAATATTGAAAAGGAATCCATAGGTAAGTTTGATATAAATGTAACGATCTATTCCGTCGTTACTGAAAATATCTACAGTAAAAGTATACAAATCTTATTCGTTATAGGTTTGGGATCAATTTCTTGGTATGTGAGTGCATTAGTTACGAATCAAGGACGTACAATGCCCCTATAAAAATATTAGTTGAAAGTATCCTTACCGATTTAGTTTCGAGCTTTAGTTTAAACTCTGGTACTTAACTTTAAACGACCATATCTCAGCATGTGATGAGTTACGTGGCCCATGACCTATCAAATTAAAGATCTGTAAGTCTTCTTTCGAGTTCGAAGTAAAAGGTTATGACCATTTTACCAGAGACTGTCTGTGGCTAAAAGGCTGAGGTCATTTAGCAAGGAGCATGTCACTATAGCGAGCCGCTATAGGGGCTGCACGAAATTAAAAGATATTTTCAGCCCTAAAACGTTGTTTTTCTCCCCAAACTCATCCAAGATCATGATAGGGAAAAGAAGTGGCGATTTCTTCAATTTTCCATTGATTGTCACCTTCAACATAAGTCCTTCCATCAATCTAAGGCTTGTTTGATTCTTTAATTCTTAAAAATTATATTTGTGGCCCTAGGGGATGGTTTGAATTCATACTAATGTGGGGAAATTTTGAGTTTATGAGCATTTTAGGTTTTAAGACCCTGGGCTAATCTTAAGAATGTATATTCTTGATTTATTTATCAAAATTCACTAGTATAATCATGAAATTTATAGTTCTAAGTGAATTATTAGTGGGAAAGCCTTAGAATGGATGTAAAAATCATGAGTTTGGTCTGTGATTGGGGATTTGCAAATAATTTCAAAATATTTATGTCATTTGTGATTGATTTTTATTGTCAAGATTCGCGATTAGACTTCTGCAGTTGTTGCTTGACGCTCAGGTGGGCTAGGTTTTCTTAATTGAGTAATTACACCTATTTTCACTTGATGAGTTTTAATACAGTTTTAATACATATAACAGAGAACAATTTATAAAATACAAATTTTAATGATGGATAATACATTTATCACACATTTTAATACAATTATAATACAATGTGTCAATTTTTTACCAAACAAGCATAATATATTTTTAAACAGTTACAATACATATATATTGCATACATAATTCACTTTTAATACATATTTTAGATTTATCATAGTATTTCTATATATTGCTATAAATGATAATAAATAAAAAGTATTGCTAAAATCAGTAATTATTTATTAAAAGGTACTCATTCAAGTAATTTTTCCTTCTCTCTTTATTTGTTCAATTATTTAATTGTAATTTGTTTGGGTTCTAACTTTAGATTTAGTTTAACTTAATTAAATTCCCTTAAAGATGAACATAATCTTGTTTTTATGTTGATTTACTTCATTTAATTCAACAAATGTAATTTTTTTTACTTAATCAATTATGTTGGGTAAGTTCATCCCATTTTAAATATTTTCAATTGTTTTCAAGTTAAGTTTCCTCAAATGGCCCTAAAATTGCTTTTCTTTACTTAAATATTTTTTTCCAAATATTAGTCAATATTTTTAGTCAAACCGTCAGATAACCGCATGTTAGCTGATACATTGAGTATTATTAATAATGCAGAGTACCAAGAAGGAGAATAACACCTTCTCAAAGTGGAAATGTGAACCTCTTATCCATTTTATCTAAATTTTTAAAGATTTATCTATTAAAGCCTTTTGAAATTAAGCTTTCTTAATTTCTTGGAAAATTCAAGTGGCAACTCTTTTTAAATATGTGTTTTATTATTTTCTTATACTTAAAACATTTCAAAAGCAATTTTCAAAAAGTAAATCACAACACATTAATAGGGGACATAGGCTCCTATTTAATTTGACTTATGACATATAATCTAAAATTATAAGTTAGGAATCCTAACTTATGACATGTTGGCCTTTTTAGCTTAAGCATAAGTGCTTAAAACATTTTTTATTTTATTCAAACACTGTAAAAGTGCTTAAAAGCTATTTTTGTTTTAAAACACTTGAAATAAGTTAATCCAAACAACGAACTTATAGATTTTATCTATCTTTGTTATTTTGTCCTTAAAACAAGTGCTTAAAATTATTATGTTTTTATCATATCCAAGAATTGCAAGTTGCTTTAAAATTATTTTGACTTAAAACACTTGTAATAAGTAATCCAAATAGGGGAAGTAGAATTTGACATTTGTTTTTTTTAGTGAAAGTCAAGAGCTTCTCTCTCTAAAAGCGATAAGTTGTTGTTCTTTTGTTAAGAACCTTATAGGTAGGGGTGTCAAATGAGCAGATTGGATGAAAATAGAGATATTAAAATCTGTTGAAATAGAAATCAGGTTGGGTTATGATCCTCCCAAATATAGGTTGGGCTCAAACGGGTTAAAAATTAGATTGGGTCATGATCCGTCCAATTTGACCTGTTTAATCTCAATCATTTTAACATATTGTGATTTAGATTTTATAACCACAATTTGATTTTCAACTCAAAAAATAAAAAAAATTACAAATGGATAGATAAATCCTACAAAATATAAATAGATAGTAATTCATACCTTCAATTTGGTAACATACATTACACCAATATAAATAGTCTGAAAATGGGTTGAGATTGGTGATTAAATTAAGCTCAATTGAAGGTTCTTTTAAAATGGGTTAAGGCTTGAATAAGTTGAGATCGACCTAATTCAAATTATCTTGTGTCTGACCCATAAAATTTTGGATAGGTTACCTATATTTGGGCTTATTTTGAAACCCTACTTAGTACTTATAGGTTTTACTCTAAGAGAAGTAATCGCGAAAAATTTCATCAATAAATTTTATCATCACGATCCAATCTACCGGGCCGTGCGGACACCTACTCTAACACCTAAATAGGAAAACCCTCTACCCCAAACTTAGTCTGGGCCACGCGAAAAATAAATAGAACATTATCCACCCTATTTAAATAGGAAAACATCTTTAATTTCTTTAAAATATCTAAGCTATTTTACAAAGAAACATACTAACACTCCTAAATAACTAGTCTAAACAAGTACAAGAGTTTCTAAAAGTATAGTTTATAAAAGAAATAAGACACAACTCCCATCATAAGGAAAAAAAGTAGAACCTGTTGGAGATCATCATTATCTTCACCTATGAAACATCACTAATTTTCTTAAACCAGACTATGCCAAGTGGCATAGCAAGAGTAATATTAGTACAAACAATACGTAGAGGTAGGAATCATTGGTCAACTTGAACCTATCACATAATATAAAGTAGACATTCATAAAGGAATATGCAATATGAAATTTACACCACCCCAAGTCTCTATCCACAAGCTTCCACCATCCCAGGTATAATACCCATAAACTAGTACACTTGAACCCAACCTCTTACCATATTCAGTTTCTAACTCTGATGCTTCTCAATCCTACATTTTATGTCCCTTAAGGCTTCATAAGCCTACATATGATGTCACCATATCCTACATGTGACATCACTCTAAGGCTTCATAAGCCTACATTGATGTCATGCTAATATTAGATCATAGCATAATCCTGCTACCACATAGAGATTCCCGAATAAAAGATCACCATTAATGTCAAATCATAGGCTAACGCTTCTATCACATTAATATTCACGAATATCATACCATCACTAGCCCTAACCAACTTACTGGTCTTTCTTAATTTCTCATGTCAACTCCCTAACCCTTTTGGAGTAATACGTGAAACTGCGCATTAGACGAACTCATCTATCTTGACTTCCCCATTATTACATAAGTCTTAAAAGCGCTGGATAATCATAGCCAGTCCCAACATTTAACCATGCACTAGACCCTCAGTCATCATTCTAATTAACAACTACCACTTCAATAAACCAATAGTATTGTGATAAATAAAAACACAGTTTAAAAAAACTAAATAATTGAATCCCCATAAACTCAACCCAATAGCTTAAACAATTATAATCACAACTATAGAATATCCCGAACTCTCAGTCCTCGCTTTGGATTTATATGCATAACCCGCAATACCATAAGCATATGTCAATCAACAATCACGAATACATAGATTCTAGTCACAATATCATGAAATCATCTAATACTTGAAATCAACCAATGCATGAAACATATCTCACATGATCACAAATGCACATGTCTGGTCTTGTCATGGTACCATAAACACATACTTGGTCCATTCATGGAACACAAACTCAATCTATTAGTGCACCGGTGTGGTACTCAAGATATCCTTCAATGTTTATACTAGGCATGATATCTAAGCCAACCATTAATATTCATATCAGACATGGTATCCGAGCTAACTAGCAATCACAAATCATCATGTAGAATCATAAATACAATGGACAATACCACTTGAATACCACACGTCACAATAATAAGTTCATCGCATGAGATTACTTACTTGATGTCATTATATATCCTTTATGTAATGTATGTTATGGAAATCATAGGAAAGGATATATAATGACATCATGTAAGTAAATGATACATATTTTCTTAATATAGTATATTTTTGTAAGTTTCCCTAAAGAGGATAAAGAAAATAAGCTCAATCGCAGTTTCTAGACGCCTGGGCTGAGATTTGGGCCTTCATGTTTCAGTTGCATTTTTTGTTTTGGCTCATGTATATCAGTGTATACAATTTATATACACCAGTCTATATGGGTCATGTATCATCTGATTATATACACTTGTATATCAACCCTTTTACTTGTATATTTGCTTCTTTTTCATTATCAGCTTCCCTTTCTCTCGAACAACGATAAGGTGGACTCAAAAACATTGAATTTGACCTAACTTGAGATGCAAAGGAAAAAATGGACTCAATTCATGGGAGGTTCATAACATAGAAACAATGATAAGGATTAGAAAATTTAAACAATAACTATAGTATAACTTACATATATCCCATAGTGTAAAACCAAAATTATATCATATCCCTACTCTTTCATTAATTACAAAAATTCCTTGAATTTTGTACCTTTTGGATACATAAGTGTGACGCCTGATACATTAAATTCGATACAATGAGTATCAATCTGTTGCGTTAGGGATTAAAAAACTAAAACCCACCCATTACACTTACGTTTCTTCTTTCAAACAATCAGGCAGTGGCAAATACTAACAAAACGACTAAGTTCAAATTTCAAATTTTTTCTCCATATTCATTGATGAAACCTTACAAACTTGATTCAAAAAGTTTTTGTAACAGATTCACAAAATCCAAAATTTAATTTTTCATCTTCTTCATCAATTCAAAATCGTGAAAAACTCTAAATTTGAAATCTAACTCCCTGTTGTCGTTATCATCTCCCATCTTTTCCTTGCTATCAGAGTTGTTTCCCTTGCCAATCTTAGAATCACCATCCTTTTCTATTTGTGCTATAAAAGTTGGTTTATCTTGATTATCTAGAGCCCCTATTCATCGAAGAACATTTTTCTAATACAACATGAACCTGTCGATCTTGTTGAGACATTTCAAAATCTAAAAAATTAAAGTTAGATATGAACGATACAAAAGTGATGGAATTGTTGTTCCTATTTGTAATGATGAAATATAAAATAGAGCACAACTTCGATTTCAAAGTAAAGAGATCGAATTAGTTGTTCTGTTTTGTGAATTCTTATTTTTCAATTTTTGTTACATAAAATCGTGATACATTGCAATTTCTAAAGGTATTCCTTGAGTTGGTTATTGATAAATTGGTATATAGTTTTCAATGTATCATGGTTATAGTTTTGTTTTGTCGTTTTGATGTGAATATGTAAAGTCATGATACATTAATAGTAAACGACGCGCATTTATTGTAATTTTGTATCTATGAATTATGATGTGGCCATTATTTTGTACAGCGGACAAGATGGTTGGATAGATACATTATGTTGATGCTATATCTGTCAAAATTATGTGTGTCGAAGATTCAGAAAAAGATATTGAAGCTTTAGATGTGGATATGTAAGTCATGATACATAAGTAGTAAACAACGAGCGTGTACTATAATTTTATGAGTTTTGATGTGATCATTGTTTTTGTATCTGACTGTATATGATACATGTAACAAATGGATAAATAATTGAGATGTATCAAATACATTTGTATAATGAGCGTGTGTGTATGACTAATTTGTATAAAATGTATCAGGCTAATATTGTGTATCTGGTAGACAATATTAATAATGTAACAATTAAGATGTATAAAGTGCTTGTTGTGATAAAAAAAATATGTTGATAGATTCTAATAAAAACAAATTTGAATGTATCCATAAATTGTGCATGATGCATTACTTTTTATAACTTTAACTTTAGGGTAAAGAGATTTGATAATGAAAGATATGACCTTGCATGTATTGTGTTGTGTAGTAGATTTTTTTAATTTGTGATCTCAAGGTAGATATATTACTCATGATACATTACTATATCTAAAATATTTAGTAGATTGCTAAGTACTATAATCCTACCTGATACATTAAAGTAGTAAAGAATGCTCATAAGGTGTTTACTTTTAGATCGATAGATGACTGTTTGGTTTTAGATAGATACATTAATTGACAAATTGTAATAGGCTAGCATGATTCAAAATTCAATTTTCTCATTTTCCCAAAATCTCTCAATTTTTGAATCAAACTTGTCGACAAATCGTACTAATACAACATGAACTTGTCAATCATGTCGAGACATTCCGGAATATGGGAAAGTGAGGTGAGGTATGAACGATACAAAAGTAATGGAATTGTTGTTGGTCAGAATATTGGTTTTGTGAATCTCAAATCTGCCATTGCAGCTGAGTTAGAGATCGACGAGTTGAGGAAAAAATTGTAATCAGATATATCTTTGAAGTGAGGAAACAAGAGCTTGGATTTTCAATGTATCTTCTATGTATTGATACAACATACAAAAAGGCTGAAGAGATACATATCTTTGATGGATACATGTATGTGTGGTAATTTCTATGTATCTGATACATTTATTATAAATTCAAATTTACGTATCATCCCTACAAAAATTAGTGCATGATATATTACTATTTATATATCTTATTTTGTTTTATACATGTAATTATTTAAAATAGCATATTTCGTGTGTGATACATAACACAGTGATAATCAGTTGATATGTATATGATACATGTAATAAAGTTAGAAAACTATTGAATTTGATATATATATTATGTATCATGCACATATCAATTAATTTGATACACAGTGTCTTAGCTATATAACATAAAGTGTTTATGTATTAAGTGTATTTATTGGATAATATGTACAAACATGTAGCCTTCTAGTTGAATAATTTTGGGTGTATGTATCCAATAGTAAAAGATTGTCACTGATATGTATAATATACCATTTGTTGAATTTGATACACAATTCTCCAGTTATAGAACATTATGATTTATATATCACGATTAAAGATACATTATATAACTTGATACAAGTTTATGATACATTAGGTAGTTTTCATAAATCAAGTACATTTATATTGAACATGATAAACACTAATCGAAGATTCAACAACATAAAGTTATGTATCAATACCTCAAATATGAGCGTGATACATTGCATAAAACAAATGATATTTTAGCAGTGATGTATCAGATCAGTAATAACACTGACAAAGACTAAATTAAGAATCAAAATAAATGAGATACATTGAAAATTTGTATCTTTGGTAGTGATGATCGTGTAATGACAGATCCAACTTTTTTCCTTCTTTCTTTGAGCGTTTTTTCAACGGTAGATTTAGAATTCGAGTATGCATCTCTTTTTCGACTTCTCTACTCTCAAATTCTTCATGATGAGCGTATCGTTTCGTTGATTAGATCCATTTTCATGATTTTTTTCATCATTAGAATAAAATTCAGAAGGTACCAAATCTTCAGTAGGTGAAACTAATTTGGGTAAACCCAATACTAAAAGAGGGGGAAGAATCCATATGTATCAGAAATTCAAAATCACCATTTTATATGAAAATTAACCTTACCTGAAACAAACTTCAATTTCCCATTATTTTCTTCACACAATATTTTTGGTGATGTCCATGGCAACAACCGCCAATGATAATATATATACCTAACGTCGACATTAGCCCAAACGATGGTGTTAGAATTGTAGATGAAAAAGCTAAAAAAAAAAAAAAAAAAAACAACACAAGAACTGAAAAGAAAAAAATTGATGAAGAAATAGTTCTACCTCTTTAGAAACTTGAAATCGATGAATGGGAGAGAGAATAGATTTGAAATTCAAAAATGGAGTGATGGTTGTAATTGCCAATATATGGGAGTGATTTTAGGCATGAAAATAGGAACAAAATCGTTGGGTTGGAATGGTTGTGAATAATGTATCCGAAAAAGGAGAGAAAAATTAAAAAAAAAAAATTCATAATATTTTGAAATGGTAGGAAATTTTAGAGAATATGGAAAACAAGATTATGTAGTTTAGGTAATTTATCTATAACTATATGGAGGTCATTCAATCGGTTCATCATGCAATACAACCTTCTTATGAACTAATAGAGACTAAATATACTACTTCACCTTGATAACGAGATGATAACAGAGACACTAAGGGTGAGAAACAAAAATAGTATGGTATTAATATCCTATTACATAAAGAGGATGATGAAAATTCTTGAAGTCATGGAACATTAGTGCATAAACATGTTGAGTGCCTAAAATTGCTTCTTGTTATCCTTTAAAATGTGGCATCCTAACTTTATTGCATCTGAAGTTGATGAAAGATATTCCGCAATCTGAATATGGTTACCTAAACTTCCTATAGAGTATTTTGATCGTGCTACACTAGAAAAATGATAATAAATTAGAAAGATTGATTAAAATTGACATATGTACTTCAAAAACCTAATAAGGGGTAGGGGTGTGTATCTATATTGAGGTATCATATTGATCTCTCGGTTAAAAAATATATCTACATAGGCCATCTATAACAAGTAATCAAATACAAAGGAGATGATAATCCTCTGCACAACGTGTGGAAGCCATACTAAAACAAATTGTTATCAACCAAAGTACAACCAGGAGAAAACACCCACAAACACTAATGTTTGAGATTCAAACAATGTTGATATACCTACAGAGATACATAGTAATAAAGAGCAATGGAAAACAATCTCTTTTAACAGGAAAAAAACCAAGACCAACCGAGCAGGTACATAGAAGGAGGAAAATAAATTGATAATAAGGAATACGATCTAAGAAATTGCAGGTATTAGTGTCAACTTATTACATATTAATCTAGGTGAGTTTCGAATCCAAAGTGTCACGCCCCGAGCCTACACCTTGGGCGGGACTGGAACTCGAGAACCATTACTGGCCTCAAGCGAACCCTTGATCTGGCTTACTACTCAACGGAAGACTTACACAACACAAAATGTACTTAAATACAATCTTAACAAAACTGTCTCAATAGATAAAACTCAAAATGTTTTAAAAATGAACATTCAATTAGCCAAAATGGCAACTTAAGTCTTATGACAAAATAAACTGAAATGAATAAGACTAATGAACTAAAAATGTCTAATTGCCTATGAAGCCTCTAATACTATGAGGGATGTCGGGACAAGACCCCCGATCATCCTAACAACTGAAATAACAAAGTAATAAAAAGGGATCCTCTGAAAAGCAAGAAGGCTCACCAAATGACTCTGAAATGCTTGACTGGATCAACGAGGTGTTGGATGTTGATCCTGGTTACATGTATCTGCATCATAAAATGATGCAGGCCAAATGGCGTCAGTACATTGAATGTACGAGCATGCGAGGGGAATTTTAAACAACACATAAGCTTGATCTAGAATCTGAAAGAAACAGTTAACTCAGCTTTACTCAACTCATGGATACTCAACTCAATGCAGAAATAAACAACAATAAAGATGCAGTTTATATAAAGCAGTTAAAATAGTAGATAACATCTCAAAGTCTTTGAAATACAATAATATCTCTGTTGTTTGTAAGAATACAAAAATAAACTTTGTTTATAAGAATACAAAAATAAACTTTGTTTGGGAGATTCTCTAATAGAAAACCATCACTATGAGCTATGTGATGATACAACGTCTCGCCCACGCTGCTAGAACTGTCCTATAACTTGTAGGGATATAGAACGTCTCAACTAAGTGGATCTACTAGTCTATGCTAAAAGCATTAAGGAATCAACTAAAAAGTATGACCCTTTCTACCCACATTGGCTACATGATTTATGGAGACTTGAGTTATTATGAACTCGTCCCCATATCGATGCTCAATACTACTCCCAAAATATATACTCAGCTCATATGTTTAAAAACATAACTTTTCTCTGTGGTTTTGAGGTTATTACTCAAAAGCTTATATCTTAAAAGAGATAGAACTCAAAACTACTCATGAAAACTCTTTCGAAAAACGGTGTTTCATCTCATCTTAAATGTGCAAACATTTACTCTTTGAGAATACTTAGCTCCCATATATCATTTTTAAGAAAATGAACTTTGCTCTTACTCTTACTCAACTCAATGCTCAAGTCTTAAAACAAGTTTTAAAAAATTGTAAAACACTTTTTGAAAGGACTCGAAGACCTCTCAAGACTTGACTCTTAGCTCTACCTTGAATTGAAATTTATGGATTCAATGTTATGATTCATGTTTACGGATGATTTCTAGATGTTTAGAAGTCATCTAGAGTAGTTAGAATCAATAGGAAGTGTTAGTACACTTTATGAGGACTCAGTTGGCTAAGCGTCGAAAAACGAGTAGGGGTAGGCGACCATGGCACACTGTTGGAGCGGGGCGCCAGCCCCTAAGTTCTGGAACCCTATTCTGGCACACTGCTGGAGCGCCACGCCAGCCCTGCTGACGTATCAGTGGCGCGCCGCGCCACCCTTTCCCCAGTTCAATCCGACGTATTTTTCTTCTCGTTTTCTGACCTTAATTCGATTAGATCCAATTTTTTTTCTTAATTTCTCTTTAGATTCGGTTATCCAATACATGTACCCAAGAATCTACTCAAAACAACTCTTAAATTGACACGATTTCCTCAAGAACTCATCTAAACTCAAGAACAAACGCCAATTTCAAGAACACAAATCAAGAACATCAAACTTTAAACTTTCTAGAACGAATTTCACTGAAATAAACATGATTAGCACGTGGGTGAACACACCAAATGCTTATAAAAGTCTCACATACCTCGTAGGATCGAATACTTGGCGAAATCCACAAGCAAAATCTCAAGAACGCGACGAAACCTTGGCTTTTCTCCCTTTTTATCCTCTTTTCTCTTCTCTAAAAACCCTAGCGTTAATTTGGAATGCGTAAACTGAACCAAATCAGTGTAGAACCCAAATAAAGTACTAGAAATGAAATAATTAATTGGGTAATAAAAAGACCAAAATACCCCTCTTCAATCCGAGTGACTTTCCATATCCTGACAACCCAACTTGAAACTGGTATATCTAACTCATACAAGCTCGAAAATTATCAAACTCAGTGGCGTTAGAAAGATAATGCAAAGACCTTTCATTTTATATCTTATGGCACACCTAACTCATCATGTGCTCAGAATTATGGTCATTTGAAGTTGACCAAAAACTCATACTTAGCATAACTTGCCAAAATTTCCAAATTTAATCTTTCCAAAAATAGTTTCTTTCTAATTCTAGTTCTTTCAAATAGCGAGGTGTTACAATAACTTCCCCTTGGGAACATTCGTCCTCGAATGAGATTACTCTAAGTAGACTAAGGGTGTAACATCTAACATTCAGCTCAAACACCCAACAAACAAATAAAAATACAACATGCTAACTTAAAACAAATGCCAAGAAAAGGATTAGTACCTTAATTTGGAATTTCTCCAGACTCAAAGAGATGTGGGTATCTCTTATTCATGTCCTTCTCAGCTTCTCATGTAGCTTCCTCAACAAACTGATTTCTCTATAGAACCTTGACTGATGCTACTTTTTTTGTTGTCAACTTGCGAACCTGACGAACTAGAATCTGCACGGGAATCTCCTCATAAGATAAGTTATCCTTAATACCAATATCTTCAGTAGGTATGATAAGTGAAGAATCACCCATACACTTTTTCCATTGGTCAAACCAGATTCTTGTGATACCGTTCAGTTGGTATGCAGCTAGTTCCACTCTCTCAGCATTTGTAACATGCATAATCTCAAAAACCTTCTGAAGTTCTTCAACAAAGTTTTCCGGATCCTCAGTGTCACTCGAACAAGTGAAGCTTGGAGGATTCATCTTTAAGAACTTTCGAATTCTAGACGTATCAGCCACATCATGTCGAACCCCTCTTTGTTTCCCAACTTGGTTGGTCATAGCTTGACTTAACATTCAGATAGCTTCCCGAAATTCAACATTGATGACCTCTCCTTGAGGTTACACTTTTGGTGCATTAGGTACCCCTTGTTCCTCAACGTTCCTCCTAGCAGGATGATCTGTGGTGCGCTTTACAATGATAACCAAGACTCTACAGACACGGCTTAATAGACACCATAAGACTTTTGAACTCTGTGCTCTGATACCAAGTTTGTCACATCCCGAGCCTACACCCTAGGCGGGGACATGCACTTGAGAACCATTGCTGGCCCCAAGCGAACCCTTGGCCTGACTTACTACTCAGCGGAAGACTTACTCAACACAAAATGTACTTAAATATAATCTTAACAGAGATGTCTCAATAGATAAAACTCAAAATGTTTTCAAAAGGAACATTTAATTAGCCAAAGTGGCAACTCAAGTCTTATGACAAAACAACTTAATTGAATAAGACAAATGAACTAATAATGTCTAACTGTCTATGAAACCTCTAATACTATGAGGAATGTCGAGACAAGACCTCCGATCATCCTAACAACTGAAATAACAAAGTAATTAAAATGGATTTTTTGGAAAGTAGGAGGCTCACCAAGTGACTCTGAAATGCTCGACTGGATCAACGAGGCGCTGGATGCTGATCCTGGCTACATGTATCTGCATCATAAAACGATGCAGACCAAATGGTGTCAGTACATTGAATGTACAAGCATACGATGGGAATTCTAAACAAAACATAAGTTTGATCTGGAATATGAAAGAAACACTTACCTCAGCTTTACTCAACTCATGGATACTCAACTCAATGTAGAAATAATTATAAACAACAATAAAGATGCAGTTAATATAAAGCAGTTAAAACAGTAGATAACATTTCGAAGTATTTGAAATACAATAATATCTCAGTTGTATATAAGAATATAAAAATAAACTATGTTTGGGAGATTTTCTAACCGACAACCATCAATATGAGCTATGTGATGATACAATGTCTCGCCCACGCTGCCAGAACTGTCTTGTAACTTGTCGGGATATAGAACGCCTCATCTAAGTGGAATTACTAGTCTATGCTAAAAGTATTAAGGAATCATCTAAAAAATATGACGATTTCTACCCACGTTGGCGACATGGTTCATGGAGACTTGAGTTATTATGAACTCGTCCCCATATCGTTGCTCAATACTACTCCAGAAATATACTCAGCTTATATGTTTAAAAACATAACTCTTCTCTATGGTTTTGAGGTTATTACTCAAAATCTTATCTCTTAAAAGAGATGGAACTCAAAACTACTCGTGAAAACTCTTTTGGAAAACGGTGTTTCATCTCATCTTAAATGTGAAAACATTTACTCTTTGGGAATACTTAGCTCTTATATATCATTTTTAAGAAAATGAACTTTGCTCTTACTCGTACTCAACTCAATGCTCAAGTCTTAAACAAGTTTAAAACAATTGTAAAAGACGTTTTTGAAAGGACTCGAAGAACTCTCAAGACTTGACTCTTAACTCTACCTTGAATTTGAATTTATGTATTCAAGGTTATGATTCATGTTTATGAATGATTTCTAGATGTTTAGAAGTCATCTAGGGTAGTTATAGCTAATAGGAAGTGTTAGTACACTTTAGAAGGACTCATACGGGCTAACCAACGGAAATAGGGTGGGGGCAGACGATCCTGGCGTCTCTAAGTTCTGGAACCCTATTTTGGCGCACTGCTAGCGCGCCATGCCAGCCCTGCTGGTGCATCATTGGTGCGCCGCGCCACCCCTCTCCCAGTTCAATCCGATGAATTTTTCTTCTTGTTTTCTGACCTTAATTCGATTAGATTCGATTCATTTTCTCAATTTCTCTTTAGATTCGGTTACCCAATACATGTACCCAAGAATCTACTCAAAAGAACTCTTAAATCGATACGATTTCCTCAAGAACTCATCTAAACTCAAGAACAAACGCCAATTTCAAGAACACAAATCAAGAACATCAAACTTTCAATTTTCTAGAACGAATTTCACTGAAATAAATATGATTGGTGTGTGGGTGAACGAACCCAACGCCATGAAAGTCTTACATACCTCATATGATCGAATCTTTGGCGAAATCCAGAAGCGAAATCTCAAGAACGCAACAAAACCTTGGCTTTTCTCCTTTTTTCTCTTATTTTCTCTTCTTTAAAAATCCTAGCGTTAATTTGGAATGCGTAAATTGAACCAAATCAGTGTAGACCCCAAATAAATTACTAAAAACAAAATAATTTAATTGGGTTATGAAAAGACCAAAATACCCCTATTAAATCAGGGTGACTTTCCATATTCTGACAGCCCGACTTCAAACGGGCATATCTGCCTCATACGAGCTTGAAAATTATCAAACTCAATGGCGTTGGAAAGATAATTCAAAGACCTTTCATTTGATATCTTATGGAACACCTAAATCATCATGTGCTGAGAGTTATGGTCGTTTGAATTTGAACCAAAACTCATACTTAGCATAACTTGCCAAAATTTCCAAATTTAGTCTTCCCAAAAATAGTTTCTTTCTAATTATAGTTCTTTCGAATAGCGAGGTGTTACAATATTGGGAACATTCATCCTCGAATGAGATTACTCTAAGAAGACTAAAAGTGTAACATCTAACATTCAGCTCAAACACCCAATAAGCAAAATATAAATACAACATGTCAACTTAAAATAAATGCTATGAAAAGGATTAGTACCTTAATTTGGAATTTCTCCGGACTCAAAGAGATGTGGGTATCTCTTCTTCATGTCCTCCTCAACTTCCCATGTATCTTCCTCAACAAACTGATTTCTCCATAGAACTTTGATTGATGCTACTTCTTTGGTTCTCAACTTACGAACCTGACGATCTAGAATCTGCACGGGAATCTCCTCATAAGATAAGCTATCCTTAATACCAATATCTTCAGTAGGTATGATAAGTGAAGGATCGCCCATACACTTCTTCCATTGGTCAAACCAGATTCTAGCGACACCCTTCAGTTGGTATGTATCTATTTCCACTCTCTCAGCATCAGTAACATGTATAATCTCAAAAGACTTCTGAAGTTCTTTAACAAAGTTTTCCGGATCCTCAGTGAAACTCGAACTAGTGAAGCTTGGAGGATTCATCCTTAAGAACTCTCGGATTCTAGACGTATCAGCCACATCCTGTCGAACCCCTCTTTATTGCCTAACTTGGTTGGTCACAGCTTGACTTAACATTCGGATAGCTTCCCGAAATTCAACATTGGTGAACTCTTATTGGGGTTGCACTTCTTGTGCATTAGGTACTCCTTGTTCCTCAACGTTCCTCCTAGTAAGACGACCTCGGACAGCTCTTCATGGAGGCATGATCTGAAAGATACGCATAAGCACGAGTTAGAGAGAAATTTTTATAGAGTTAAACTCTATCGCACAAAACGAGTATGAAAGAAGTGAGATAGTTCTTAAATGTTGCAGCCTCCTAATTACAGATGTAGCGCGCTTCACACCGATAACTAGGACTCTACAAACACGACTTCATAGACACCCTAGGACTCTTAATCTTTGTGCTTTGATACCAAGTTTGTCACACCCCGAACCTACACCCTGGGTGGGACTGGCACTCAAAAATTATTGATAGCCCCAAGCGAACCCTTGACCTGGCTTACTCTACACCAACCTAACTAATGACAAATTGGCCCCTGCATTATCCTGGGAGAAAAAGACTTCCATTCCCATCAATCCTAAATAATCTACCACCCAATACTCTCACATCTTTTTTACAAAGCCTATTAAACTATCTTAAGGGATCATCTCAATCACATCAACCGCAAAATGACCTTTCACACTTAAAAAAATTAAAGAGCCTGGTTTGGTAGACGTTATATTTGCCACGTTATTCAAAAGCAAAAAAGGTCAATTTAAGTATTAATTACAATTTAATAGTTCAGCCCAAAAATTTATAGACCCAAAACAATCTCGAATTTTCCAGATTTAAAGAATCTACAATAAATGTTGTTTTATCTCGTAACTTCAATCACCATAAATTTTACTTGTTTAAATAGCAATAGAAAAAACTTATATGTTCACACTTTTGTCCAAAAAACAATTCTTCCTCTTCTCACCCAGTCCACCATGGATCCCAACCAAACGAATTCCATTTTCCCACCGATTCCCTTTATACTGGTGATTGGGCTATATGCGGGAACAATCCCTTTTTACATGACGTCATTTCCAGCTCTCAACACAAACCCATCATCTTGGGTTGTAATGAGACTCCAGGAGCGATCACTAACTTTGAATATCATAATAGAAAATCAAGAAATAGTTCTAGTGATTCGAAACCCATCTTTACTAGCACAAATAATGTCGGAGGGGATAGGGATAGTTGTAGAGACCTACAACAGTCATGTCTGGATGTCAACATCCCTTCTTCCACCAGAGAACTACCAAATTCCAGTGTTACCCTTTTTCCATATTCCAACATGGGGGACGCCAATGTTCAATCCCTTATACCAACACAATTCAATGGCAGTGCCAGTGTTCTCACCAGGCTTCCCGATCATCCAAGGCATAGATCCTCTCTATCATCACTGGCAAGTACATGGATTAGCACAGAGAACCGAAGTTTTATTCTCAATTGTGAGACAGTCAGGACCTATGGAGAGCACGGGAGCACAAATGCTAAACAATGTAACTTCCGCATCTCAGGTACACGTTTTTGTAAACGTGATTCATTTAAACCAGTGAATACAAAGATTTAAAAGATAAAAAGGCTTTAATTTTTTAAAGACTTGATCATTTCCTTGTTAATAATGATTAATGATTGAATCATCTCTTTTCCGGATACTCAAATCTTACATCTTCCTAAAACACACTCAGACCATTGTCCTCTATTACTTACTTTGTTCAAGGAAAATATCTTTAAAAGGAGAGCATCTTTAAATTAGGAACTATGTGGATCTCACATCCAGACTTTATCAAAATTATTGATAAAATTTGGAAGGATATATATACATCACTATATGGTGTATATATAGCTGACAAAATGTAGGTGAACCTATTGGAGATAGCAACTGACTCACTTTAGGTAATTAACCTATTGCAAGATGAACATATATTTTACGTTCTTATAGGGATCTGCTACACAAGCTGGGGAACCTCGTAATCAGACATGAATATTGAGAGCAAACCAAGGTGGTGGACTTGCTATCTAAAGCAGGCAAGAAGCTAGATAGTTTCTCCAATGTTTGTTATATATGTCTTGAAAGAAGACATAGAAGTAACTTTTTGTAAGACATAAAAACCATTATGTTATTTGGGTTGTACTTATATTATTAGGCTGAAACAATCATATGCTAGTAGTAATGTTGCTATTTATGCGTACTATATATGATGCATAATATTAAATAAAGAAATATCTCTTTTTAACCAGTGGCGTATGCAGGATTTTTTCTCAGCGGTGTTATCCATTGTAATCTAGGTAATTGGAGTGCCTAACCAACCAAGTTACGCATCCTTTTATGTCAAGGAGTGTCACTTTATATTGTATATCCTTTAAAAAAAAAATTGACATTTAACTAATTATATATATATGAATTACGCATCCTTTTATGTCAAGGAGTGTCACTTTATATTGTATATCCTTTAAAAAAAAAATTGACATTTAACTAATTATATATATGTGAATTTTTTTCTAACGAACCAGTGTCACGTGACACCGCTCGAACGTTAATAGATCTGCCCCTGTTTTTAACCCCCTAAAAAAGAAGAACAAATTGTATAAAAAAAAGTGATCAAATTATTTTTGTGAAACAAATCACACTGAGAAAGGCTTGCAGGTTGACACCGAAGGAACTGGGTGATCTTTATGCACTATACAAATTTGAGTTACACGTGAAATTTCTCTAAAATAAAAGGGTTTTAGTAATATATATTTGATTTCTTTAAAATAAAATGACATTTGGACACTTTTTTATTTCTTAAATGATCTTGTTGAATGGATGTGGTTCCAGAACTCAAATTGAGTGATTTTCTAAGATAACTATCTACAGTTACTCGACTTTTGAGTTATAAAATCAAATTGAGTGACTTTCTAAGAGAACTATCCATAGTTGAGTGACTGAGATATTATCTCTCACAAACTCCTAGAAGGTTGTCTTCATACATAAGATTTGTTTTTCTCTGTTTCATTGGACAATTTTTTTGGAAAATTGTTTTATCTAGGAAAATCAATTTCTTTAAAATGAGGAGAATAACTTCCCTAATATTGTTGAGCAAAACAAGCTCTATAATTGACATTACATACTACTCTAGTAATTATCTTTTCCCCATCCTATAGCACACCGACACTCCTATCCTCTACCCCCACCCTTATAAGCATTTGCCTTAGATATCTCAATTTTTTTTTTATTATATAT